>JAFFZR010028371.1:0-12865 GCA_018397195.1 Lethrus apterus | reverse complement strand
TTCTTATTCAATAAACGGCCTTTTTAACAGTAGTTTCAGCTTCGCCATTATGGGTAGTAATGTTTGGTTTAGGGATCATAATTACTTTTTCCATAATCTACTTTTGTTTAAAAGCCGCGTTTATCAGGTTGGTTAGCTCTTTTCGGAAGTTGTTTTAAGATTTTTTCTGTAATTGGATCAAACCCAGCAGCGTTTTTGGGTTGATATTTTCTTAAATATCAGTAGCTAAAACCCCGGAGTGGCCCGGCTGGTTGGATCGCTGTCTGTCATGCGGGAGTCTCGGGTTCGATTCTCTCTCGTGTCCGGCTCGGCCCAATTGCGAGTCGGGAGGTACCGGCAAGCATTCACCGTTGGCTTACAATTAACGGTGCTCTAGAGGCATTTGGGCGAACTTCTAAGCGTAACAAGCTCTTACTCTGTCACAAAAATAAAAAAACACACATATCTACACAGCGGATGCACAATGGGCCTCTAGGCCTAAGTGCTGCGGTCTCCTCGGAGTCCGCCCGCGATTTCAATGTAATGTAACCACGTTGGCAAAATGTATACCTATTACTTATTTAATAAATATTTAATATTTAAATATTTAATAAAGATAAAAGAAATCAACTTTGAGATGCAACGTTCAGATTAGATATGTGAGCTTCTATTGAAATTTCAAACATCTATTCCCAGTAATACTTATACTTTCCTTTCAAATAAAAGGTACTTTATTCTTAACTAAATTTCACGTTGTCTCGTTTTCTGACCACCCTGTATGTTATTTCGAAATTTTGATAATGGCTGAGGACTTGCTAGATGGAGCAAAACTTTTTATGAAGCATGACTTTTCTTCCTAAAATGCGAAATAAGGAAGTTTATAAGTATAGTTAGGTCCATCCGGGGACACACTCTATATTGGAATGGTCGTACACATTTTTGTAACACGGTCACATTTCACGAAGGGTTCACAGTAGGACGCCATAGGTATTTTCGTAACATCGGCAAAAATGACTCTAATGAAGGACCGTCATTAACGCAGAAAAGCCTAAGCGGCTTAAGCATATTAAAATCACCTAAATTGTAAACAAATATGACGATTGTTTATACATTGAACAAGTATAAAAGTTAAATTCATTACCTTAAGAGACATTAGTCTTACGATTTTGCCGTTCAAGATGGAAGTTAAAATAGAAAATAGAAAGTGTACGTGGTGGAAAACTGCTGTTTATTAATAAATTTAAATTTGATTTGCTTCGTACCATTATAACTACTTGAACTACCCACTGGATATGTCCTATTCCAAAATGTCGTCCTAAGTTCATACCCAAGGTTTGTTCTTTATTTTTTAAAGTTTTAGACCTAGAACAAACGCCAAATTTTTACTGCTTACTAAAAACGTTTATTTTAGGAAATGACGACACAATAGTTTTTTCGGATCTAAATCATTGTCATGCTCCTGATGAAAACAAGATGAGCAGGATTATCTTAAATAGTTCAGCAAAAAGAAAAGCAACTGACAATCCAACTTTGCGGCCGGCAAAGATAATGAGGCAAGCTTTTCAGGAATGTGGCGACGATAATATTTTTGTCAAAGATCTAAATCTGGTGCGTCGTAACTGTTATAATGCAAAAAGACGAAATCTACCACCACTTCCGAAGTCTTTGCCAGAAGTACACGAATTTCTTAACTGCATAGATGTAAAAACTAATAAAAATTTGTATATGCGAATGACGAAATAAATAATATAATAATATTCAATTGCAAAAGCAATGTAGAATTTTCAGAAAAATTCGACGATTTATATATAGACGGGACTTTTAAAAATTGTACCAAATTTTTCTGCTAATTGTTCACTTGGCATGGTCTATCAAATCGCGATTATGTAGGACCACTAGTGTATATGCTACTGCCAGATAAGAAAAGTTATGTAACAGCTTTTGAACTTTTAAAACAATTGGTTCCTCTTTTACAGCCAAAAGTAATTGTGGCAGACTTTGAAATAGGAATTCACAAAGCACTTCGTGCTCTTTGGCCAAATGCTATTTATTAGACGTGGTTGCCGTTTTCATTTGAAGCAGGCTTGATGAGAATTTTTTTCTGTCAGAGTAAAATTTGAGTTACGTTGTTACACTTGTATAGGTATAGAAAAATTCAGCAATTGGGTTTGAGTAGACTACGACGAGGAGACGCATATTGGGAAATGGTTACGACACACATTTGGTCTGAGCTTTTTGGATCCCGGAGAAGTCGGGGACTGTTTCGCCGAAGATGTAATGGCACATATACCAAATGAAGATCGAGTGGTGAAATATGCCGATTTTTTGAGGGAAACATACATTGATGATGGGGCATTGTTTCCACTTGTGGGCATTTAAAAGTTCATCTTTGTATTTAACCACAAATGTATGTTAATCATCATGAAAAAGTGGAAAAAAAAATTCAAGAATATATGAGGGGAATTATATCAAGGAAAAAATTTGTAGATACAGTATGTTATAATAAATAAAAATTACCTATGATTTTTTGTTTTCTTTTATTTTGTAAAGTTAGTTATATTATACCTTTATTTTTATGATTTTTTGTTTTCTTTTATTTTGTAAAGTTAGTTATATTATACCTTTATTTTTATGATTTTTTGATTTTTTTTTATTTTGTAAAGTTAGTTATATTCAATAAAATTTTCGTTCGATTATAATTTAATTCATAATTAAGAAATAAAAATTTTGGAAGATTAACTTGCACTACGGGGGTTGTTAGAAGTAATGGGTTACATTGCAGGGTTCTTTATGTGGTCGATGTTACCTAATTACATATTTACAATTTTTTACCCACTACCCCCCATTGGAACAACTCTCGCAATCTTAAGCTCCTCCGGATTTATGCCTTTTTCTAGACACATGTTTATTAAGCCAACCAGCGGTTCTAAACTTGCCGTAATAATTTTCTGTAAGAGATCTACACTAATTTCATATATGTCTTTAGTTTTTTTAGTTTTTATAGACTGCACAATTTCTTTTATTTCATAGGCATTGACTGGTTCTAAGAAACAGGTGTTTTGCGCACTTTTATTCATTTTACTAAAGAAGTCATCGGATTTTACCTCACTTTTGTCAGTACTCTTAACTGTGTTTCACCAACTGTAACGAACAAATTGTTTATCTCTTCGCTTGTATTTCATTTCTTCTGTACCACTTATTTTGATATTGGCATTTCTTCTTCTTTTGTGTTTCAGGAAAAAACAATTTTCATGGAAACTAGTGTAAGATTTTTGGGCGCCGCCGTCGTTGCCAAGAAGCAACTCCATTCAAGAGAAGTGAGACAGAATATTTATAAACAAGTAAGTTTGATCCTGACTAAAGTTTCTCATTGTAATTACAGTCTCTGTTTTATTTTCAGGAACACTTTTTAGTGCATGGACTTAGATCAGCCGGCCTTGATGGTCGAATATAAAGTTGCCAGAGTTACTGATGATCATGCATAGATATCATCTATGCATGTTGCACTGGTCGGTCCTATTCTGGAGTTTTCTCTAAATATGTGTTCCATACCAAACATGCCGAATAAATATACAATATCTGTGTTTTTTTTTTTAGTATTTCTATTAATATCTATATTAGAATCACCAGTCAAATAAATTGTACTTTGCTTAAATAGTGTTGTAACATTTGTGAACGCATTATGCATAACTTCCTGGAATATCTAACATATATTACCTAATCTAAACTATTCCCAAACTTTTTGCAGTCCTTTCTATTCTGCGCCAATTGTTTTTCATCTTTCCAACTTTTTCACTGCCTGTTCAGAATTTTTCCCAACGCGTCATTCCAACTTTCTTTTGGCCTGCCTCTTCTCCTCCTTTTCTGCACTTAAGTTTCCCATATTTTTTTCACCATTATTACTCATTCTCTGTAAATGTCCCCACCATCCTAATTGCATCTCAATAAAATTTTCTATTGACTCGATCTTCAGGTTGTCATTTCTGTTCATCTCTAATTCAGTCTCTTCTGGTGACCCATTTCACGCGTCTTAGATACTTTATTTCAGCCGCCTGTATTCTACTTTTGTCTTGTCGTGCGAGTACCCAGGATTCACCACCAGTACTGGTCGATATATTGCCTTGAAAACACAAATTTTTGTTTCTTGTGTTATCTCTTTCTTACCTGTAAATCTCTTGTTCATTACATAATACACTTTATTTGCTTTCTCGATTCTATTGTTAATATCAATATCTTATTTGCCCGTTTCTTCCAGTGTTACTCCCAAATATTAGTATTTAGTCTCTTGTTCTAAGCGCACACCTTTTAAACTCACACTCATATACATTTTGTCCTTGGAGATCGCCATTACTTTTGTTTTATTTTCATTCCAGCAATTTAGATTTTCTTGTAAGTTCTTCTCACTACCTGTAATTATTACTACGTCGCGACGTAGTAATAATTACGGCGCGTCGTCCGCAAATATGCAATCTGAAATATCAACATTGTTTATGCTTTTTGCTGAGCTTCTTTTCATGTCTAGGAAAGCGAGATATAGTGGTTCATTTTTATCTTTTTGTTTTTGTATGATAAATAAACATAAATAAACATAAATATATTCGTTCTATTGTATCCACCTTTATCACTCAGATTGAAAAAGTCCCCATAATCAGATTCTAAATGATCTCCCCCGTTTGTGAGAAAATGTTTACGTAATTTTCAATTTCAAGCAATTAAATTGAGGAAGGTGTTTTATTTTATTTGGGTCAGTGATAAGACGAATGTGAGCCTTTTGTGCCACTGCTCAACATACAACATACAGCAAACTAACTTTAAGAAACATTAAATTATTGCAAACTCATTTAAAATTGTTCGAGCGTTTTATGTATTCCTCTACGTTTTCTAAGTTCTATAAATTAAAAGAACTGAAAATATGAAAATAAACAGACAAATATAATATTTAATAACTTGTAATGTAATAAAAACTGACAAATAGAATAGCTTCTTTTTTATACTTACAGAGAAATCTAAAATGATTGACGGTGACTTGACAAAAATTTACTTAAGTTGATCAAAATTGTATTTCACTTGATTCAAATTTATTTGTTTTCTCCCAAAATTGACATTCTAGCTATAAAGTAGTATTTTATTGTTATTTCTTTAATTTAAGAAATGAATGGTGTATTTCTTATTAGTAAAGCTCCAATAAATGCTTTGAAAAATATAAAAATAAATAAAATTAGAGTTTTAAAAATGACTTAGTTACTAATTCCAAAGAAGAAGTGTGATCCAGCACACCAGCGATAACTGCAATTCTTGCCACAGCTTTGATTCAGATGTTAATTAATAAATAAATGAAATTAAATAATATATTTACTATTTATAGTAATTCGTCAAAGCTTTTAATACTCATTCTATAATATTGGAAAAATTTCTTAAATCAAAGTTTATAAAATTGCCTTATATCATCATAATATTTTTACGCCTATGTTTGCTTTTAAGCACAACAATAGAGCAACAACACACATCATCAACACAATTAGATTCATGTGAGCGTATTATAAAATGTTTAGTCGAAGCGATAGAAAATTGACAGCGCACGCCTAGCGTTAATTAGAGTACAATATATTTAAAAGGTATGAAACTTTTTAAGTCATGCAAAACGGAAGAATTTCGTTCAACGTTTTCAAAAGGACACTTATTTAGAATCACTTATAAGCGTCACATTCTTCGTCAAACTTTCATGAAAAATTGCATTCCTCTAAAATGCGCCCTCCAAATTATTTCATACTGTGGATCACTGCATTTAATATCAATGTAAATTTTAATAGCATAGATACACGTAAACTGGAAGAAACTGCAAAATAAGATTCAAGATCATTTAAATACAAGAAACATCGTAAAATTGCTTATCATTTATTTGAAATTAATTACAAAATGCCGGATTTTAAAATATTAATACACCCCACTTTTGTGGTAGAAAGCGAAATATATTAGAATCATTGGAAATACATATACGAGTATTATAAATTCAAATGAAATCACTTTAGTTAATGATGAAACAGACCTCATGTACTCTCGCTTATTTGATATTTTAAAAATAAATTTGAAATGAGACGCGTTTTCCCCTTATAAGTTAATCCCTTGACGAAAGTATGTTAATATTCGCCGAAAGTACTTTAACAAGAACAAAGAAAGGGGAGTTGTTGTTCTTTGTGTACGTTTATAAACTGGGGTTGTAGCTTATACTTCTTATATTTGTAAATACGCTTTGAAAATAACTCGGTTGTGTTGAAACCAGTAACGGATTTGAAAGTTAATTTAATTTTAGAGCAACAATGCGTTTGCCGAGCATCGAATGAAAATGAGATTTCATTTGTCTAATACTTGCCCAATACAGAAAATATCTACTGAATTGGTGAATATATTGGCTCTCGTATTTTAATTAACTGTCTTCCATTAATGTTTGAATTTTAAAAGAAAAGGACAGATGATTCTCACAATAAGATTGCTTTGGAATTTAGGCAATTTATGATTGAGCGTTTATGGACATGATGATAGTGCGAATTAGAGTTAAGATATCATCTATCTGTATTAAAGTAACAAGGCGCCCCTTAACTTAAAGACCCCTGCGTTGTTTTCAAGTTTTTACTTTGCCAATTATATTGATTCTGTTTTAAAAGCAGCTTCCAAATCCTTAGGATTTATATTTATGATATTTTCACGATATTTTCTTTATTGTAGGATAATAAATTATTTTATTACTATATAAGTAAAATAGAGTATGCTGCCCAATATAAGTTTGCCCCTACCTGTCTCTAGACCAGCGGTCGGGGAACCGGGGTAAATTACCCTAAATGGAGTAAAAATGAAATTATTGGGGGTAATAAGGAATTTTCTATTTTAAGAACAAAAATCATTCAAGGTGAGTCCATAAAACTAAAAAAAAATCATAAAATACACTTAAGGAAAAAAACGACAAATAAAATCCATCGCATTCGGAGAGGGGTTGATTTACTTTCCGGATTTTGATTTACACACTGTCAGTTGGGTTATAGATCCTTTTAAATGTGAAATCGCTAACATACCAGAAGAGCCTCAATGTTTGGCCGAAACACTTCTTGATTCCTCTAATA
This sequence comes from Lethrus apterus, assembly GCA_018397195.1. Classification (NCBI taxonomy): domain Eukaryota; kingdom Metazoa; phylum Arthropoda; class Insecta; order Coleoptera; family Geotrupidae; genus Lethrus; species Lethrus apterus. Next base: position 5,771 of record JAFFZR010028371.1, on the reverse strand, counting down.
ATGAAGCACGTATTCAATTTTAGAACAAAGCAGATCTGTCGTTTTTTTTGGAAGGCAAAGTTTTTCAAAATTGCACTTGAGGAGGCGGTAAAAAAGTTGCTGCCATTTGCAACAACCTACCTTTGTGATCCAGGATTTTCCACTCTAATGAACATAAAAACGAAGAACAGAAATTGATTGAACGCCGAAGACTGTATCCAAATTCCTCTTACATCAAGAAGCCCGGATTTTGAAGTTATTGTATCACACATGAAACAATGTGATTTCTCCAAAACCAAAAGGGTAGAAGTTTTCAATGAAATTATTTTATTTGGCTTGTCTATTATTTGTTATTTTCATACAACTTTTTTCATTTTCCGTGTAAAATGATTCAATAAATATAGTTTAATTTAAATTTATGTTGATTTTCTCCTTTTCAAAATGAGGGGGTAATATCGACTTACACAAATATATTTTGGGGTAATGGCTAAAAAAGTTCCCCGACCGCTGCTCTAGACAGTAGACGATTTTAAAAACTCTGAAATGGAATTGGACCTATACAGATGTATGCACTAACAATACATTACTATTGCATTATCAACGAGAAGAGATTAAAAATACATAACAGTTTTTAGGAATATTGTATATAACAAAACGGAATCTGTATGTATGCATGCCAGGCATGAGTACTCCTTTCTGGAGTGTATGATTATTTCTCTGCGTTCTATATTTTTTGTGTTTTGTACAATTTACGAATTTTAACATGTTTGTCCTCTAATATAATGATGGGAATAAATGATATTACATACTAATTAATAAATTCAGTTAAATGATTCAAAACTTGCCATAAGATGGAGATTTATACGATTTCTTGACATTAATTGGTCGAAGAACTTGAATTTAATGCCAGATTCCCAGCTAAAGGTTTATTATAATACTAAAAACCTGCATATATAGGAAAGAATACTTAATGGTAGCAAACAAAATCTAAGAATATGTAAAAATAGCCTCCTACGAAGGCTTCTGCAGTAATGTTGTTTCTTGTTATTCAAGCTTCCCAGTGATCGTGTCGTGCAATTCGTTATGAACTTTTAAAAATATTACTCCAATTACTCCCTCTCTTTGAAGCACCTCACCTATAACTTTGTCTCATGTCTTTATTTACATTTATTCTTATCGCTGGCCACGTGTTGCCATGTATCGCACGAACATCTGCCGAAAAGTGCGCATGTATCTCATCTCCACAGCCTGAAGTTTACCCTTTAGTGTGTGTGTGTGTGTGTAGTGCTGGCCCGAACGCGTCATATGCCCATCGCTTGGCAAGACTTGCAGGAGCACCATTTAAGTGTGTTTTGTATGTGTAAAGTGTTCTATGGCTTTGTTACTATCATCTCCTCGCCGTAAGACATGTGGCACTATTAATTATGCCAACAGCGAAAGCTGATTCAGGAGGATACCGGACACACCAGGAGAAAAATTCCTACCCAGGCGCGACTCTTACAGTGAGAGTCCGGCCTTCTTACCACTAGACCACCAAGTTGTTTGTTAATGTTGTTTAATTTAATTTTTCTTGAAATTTATACCTTATTTATAAAACATAATATGTGTTTAATGCTTTCACAATTCTCCTATTAATTCCTACTTTCTCTCCCCCCTTGTCTTCAGTTTCTACTCCCAGATACTGAAATCACTTATTGTATGATTACCTAGATATATTTTGGTTTCTTGTTGTATTCCTATAACCATTACTTTGGTCTTGTCTTTGTTAATCCTCATTCCGTAATCTTCCAATACTTCATTCCAGACACACAGGTTCGTCTGTAGATATTCTTCTTTTCCTGCGATCACAACCACATCATCGGCAAATGCCCCTTCAGAAATATTTTTAGCTGATTTTCTATTTCTATTCTTAGTTTGTTTATATAGGATTTTCTCATACATTTTCATCGGTATAATGTCAAGGTTTAGGATTCAGGTCTTAATAGAGAACATTGTAAATTTATATCACAGATTTAAGTTTCAATGCTTCTGACTTTGAGTTGACCTTCCGACCAACTATTCTGATTAGGTTTTTCACGTTTCTCGAATCTTTGCAGCGTATTCTGGAATAGGCTTTAACATCTGTAAGACGGCTGTGGCCGCAATCAATCCCTTCCCTCTCACTCTTGATAAGTTCTTCGAACTTGGATAACAGATCTAAAGGAATCAAGGCAGGAAAAAAGTATTTGATATATTTATTATCCGATTCCCTCTTTCTCAGTTTTGGTAAGTTTCTTAAACTTAGAGCTTAATAAACATCATGATTCTATCATACCTGTTATTTAATTCTCGTTGTTGTCTTTTCAACCACTCTTTAAGACAGTTCTGGAAGGTTTTACCGATTTGCTTATTGGATATCATATTACGTTTTCATGATGACGAACTACAATCATTAATACTCTTTAATTCTAACTTATTCTATTCCCTAATACTACAAATAGTTGCACGGGGATAGCGCGATGATTGGGTTAACATGAAAGAAAATCATCATTCTGAAAATTTGTTGTAAACTCAATAAATTGATACTGTATTTTCTATATGTTTTAACCTTCATTTTCAAGAGATGCAGAGATGCAAATTAAAGACATACATATAATACAATCTCATGGAATTTTAAGAAACATCTGAAATATAGTTATAAATTTACATGAAAAATGAGACTATTTCAAAATTATTAAGGAGTAAACAATAATGTGTAATGTGTATACTAATCGTGGTAACATTATACGTCTTACGTCACGAAAGAAGTGGGCGATATACGTTGAAGAAGATTGATCGATCACCAATAAAGAAGATAAACTAGTAGGTAATATTCTAAAAGCTTTCAAAATAGATATTCTATTTCATTTCATCTGATAAAAGATTGCCTCAAACATAAATTCAATTTCAAATATTACTATTATAACAAATAATTTAATTTAAAATTGTGAAAACACGTTGTGTTTGATTTATTTGATTGTTAGTATGTGTTAAATAACAAAATAACGATACAGTTTTTCAATGGCGCTATGCAGCTTATTCAGTGATGGGCGCTTCAAGATAAAAAAATTACAAGAGCTGTAAGAAAAGGGAAAAAAGTTTAGAATGGATGCGATCATTATGTGTTTTGACTGTAAATTGACTAGAATAAATAAAAAAATAATGTGTATCATTTTTGTGCAAAATATTTTCGATTATGTATACTCTATACTGGCCACATTGTTATTTTTTGAAGACAAATTATAGAAATATTGAAGAAGTGCCACAAGGTATGATTACGCGAAGTGCGAAGTGAAATTGAAACTGCTTGGGACATTCTGAACGTCTCTAAAAAAATTGACATAAGTTTTTGAAATATAATGACGGAAGATACCAGTAAAAATGTTTTGGTTTGTTTGAAGTATATAAGGCTGGACGTAGAATGCTATCATGTATTGCTTCCTAAGAAGAAGAACCAGGAACCCTAAGAATATACAGGGTGTTAATAAAAAAAGTTTACACACTTTGGTAGGTGATAGTGGAGTTCATAACAAGAAAAAAGTTCTAATACATTGAGGTACAATACTCATTGGTTTTCGAGATACGGCTTTAACAAAAAAACTTTACAAGAAACAACGCATTTAGCGCAATCGAAAGTTATCATAGATGTTAGACTGTCGTCCTTGCTCTTGTACACAAAGTAAACTTATTCGCCTGGTACTGACATGGGAATTATTATCTACAGCTTGCAAAATAATCTCTTCGATGTTTGGCGTACGGACTGTACGAAGTCTGCCACCGTCTAATTTTGGCGGCTTAAAGCATCGGTCGACTTCTTGAAAAGTTGAATGAGATGGAATGTGCCTCAAAGGATATCTCTGCTGGTAAATTCGTCTGGCTTCGCGCGAATTTCGACGAGCTTTGTCATAACATAAATGCATATCGGCGTATTTCGCACATGTAAATTGAATCATTGCAAAAATAAGCTAGCTTAAACAGTAATGTTATTGTTGTTGTATTGTATTTTGCCATTGCAATTGTTTTTTTATCGTATACATTTAGATAACTCGATATCGCATTCAACTTTGAAGGTGTAAATAAAAATTTTAAAATTCCATACCTCGAAAACCAATGAGTCTTGGACCTCAGTGTATTAGAATTTTTTTCTTGTTATGATCTCCACTATCACCTACCAAAGTGTGTAAAGTTTATTTATTAACACCCAGTATGTGGAACCATACAAAGTTACAGCATGTAAAATAAAATGGCCTGCATCAAAATTTATGAAACAGTGGTGAAATAAAAGATTGGCTGCTATTCTGTATCCAATATAACAAAATTTATGAAGCGTCGCCGATGATGATGAATTTCAATTCTTGTTACAAACCACAGTAATAGCTACTTGGGCGAGAGACTTGACTGAAACTTGACTTGACTTGAGTTGAGACTTGAAAATATAATAATAGAAGTTTATATGAGAGAGCTTCTATAGATAGTACAGCAAAAATATTGTCTCAAATAGTAAGATAACAGCTCGAGGAAGAGAAAGCAACATCCGGATCAATCAAGCAGATATCAATAGGATCACCTCCATTTCAACAACAATTATTTTAAACATCAAAAACAGTTTAAGACTGTTTAAATAAAATGCACAACACAAAAGAATGCTTATCCGCCACGTTAATAATATTTTATTGTGTCTGTGTTTGCTAAGGTTCAGTAACCTGGAAACCGGAACACTTTAGTTATGAAAATACACCTGCTAATTTGAACTAATTGATCAGCGAATGATCTGTCAAGATATTTCATCAGTTTTTCAAGGTTTAAAGTTTAACGTTAACCGACGTTAAAGATGGAAGTTCTCTTGAGTTTCCAGTAGATGCAATTGCCAAAGGCTATTCTATTCTATTCCCGTGACGCAGACACATCTTACATTGCAGACTAGTTGCAGTTCGTAATGACCAAACAATGACAGTAAATATAATGTATGCAACTACGCAAAAGAGTTGTTTGAAGAGTTCTTTATTATTAACGAAGATGAAGGATACGAGATGATAATCAGGTTAGAATTTCATACGCCTTTAACAGAACACTTTTCTGGACTGGATATCATTCTAAAAAAAAAACTGCACTAGAAGAAGTAGAGAAAAATAAGGAAAAATATTCAAAGAATGTTGAATTTTTATATCTGGGAAGGAACTGCGTTACATCGACGTTAACTTCCGACGTTTCGGATACTGTTGCAAGTGACATCATCAGTATACAGTGTTTTTCTTTTGCTTTTCCCCTTTTGTCAATTATGTTTCACGATTTGTCAAATTACTTTCCAACTTTTTACTACAGTAGGCAATGACTTATCAGACAAATTCCTTTTGTGTCAAATGTATTTCACTATATGTCAGTGAACTTTCACAGTTGCTTTGTCTGCTTCGTTATAGTTATAAAATGAATAGGAATAATCATCGGAGGAGAAAAAATAACAAAATCAGCAATGAAGTTCGCCGACTAATAATCCGTGGCATGAATAATGGTACAACGGCGAAAGATATAGGGCTGCAATTTAATGTTCTGCCAAATACAGTAAGGAAAATTTATGCAACCTACAGAAACACTGAAAATGTTGATAAAAGAAGTTCTGGTCACCGACGGCAAAAATTATCTGTAGTGCAAAAAGAGCAGATATGTGACTGGGTGGATCTAGATTGCACTTTAACTCTTCGTCAGTTGAAAGAGAAGTGTTTAATTGAGTGGCCATTACTCCAGCAGGTATCATTGTCTACGATCGACAGAGCTCT
>JAFFZR010028370.1:0-12866 GCA_018397195.1 Lethrus apterus | reverse complement strand
TGTTTAATCACGGTTTGATCATAGTAGGTAGATCTTTCTGAAATTTTGTATAGGGCCACAATTTCTTATTATGAATGACTTTTCTTAGTAAAATTTTGCCGTATCATGGATTAGTTGGATTAATTTGTTCATTTCATTCATATTTCTATTAAAATTGTAAAGCCGTTTTTCTTGATTTTTTTTCTTATGCAACCTATTTAAAATTGTATACCGTTGAAAACAGAATTAAAAATCACAACGAAATAAAACATAAAAAATATAGGTTGCCATTTAAAAAAAAATGGCGATGACGTCATAACAAATAAATGAAGGTGTTTAATAAAGAATTTTTTTCGCCAAGTTGTAGCTAAGACTGTCCCATTTAATAACATATATGGTTTGTTGGTGATTGAATCACAATTGAAGCCGCTATAGTCTCGGGCTTGTTTTGTAGAACGGACTGTATACAGCGATGGAAAAAAATTTCCGGACACGCCATTCGATTATGATTGTGCAAATACGAAACGTTGCACGAACTTTCTAAGCATAACGCGCGCGACCAAAAGTTGTTAAGGGGAATTTTTTATTTATAAATAATTATAAATAAAGAAGTTACGATCAAAAAATCCAAATCCAAATATCTCAAAAACAAATGAAGACTGGTTGAATTTCTTCACGAATTATTAACGAGCAACACATTACGCAACTTTGCCCTAATTTAACCGACTTTCTATTAAGCTAAGCGATTGGTGAGCAAGTTAAACGAGACAGCCTGTATATTAAAAAATTACAACAAAACGCAACTGGGCGATTTGATATGTAAATATACAGAGGCGTTTACACGAACGAAATTCAAGGGTTCGCTTTTCGTTAATAATTAATGGTGTTATCTCGGTACATATACAGGGTGATCCAACCTGTATGTATTTCAAAAAAATATATTAAGCAGGTATGATACGTAGCATTTGACTTTTTCAATACACTCTGTATAATCGGTTACGATTTATGTGTATTTTTTCCTTTAACTACGATAACGATACTAAATATTATTTATATGGCCGGCAATTTTTTCGCTTTCGCTAGATTACACAAATCTTGGCGTTAGAATTATTTTTTTAACGCGTTTGTATGTAAAAAAAAGAAACACCAAGAATTGCTTTCGAAACAATTGCCACACGCAAAAATCGTCGATTGAACTGTCAAATGTCAACTGTCAAACGCGTCGATAAAGTAGTTTTCGCGTGTATCGATCGTTTCTTAAATAACGAATTAATTTAGCATTTATATACAATTGTCCTTAACTACGTTTGTTGCGAGTGGAGGAGGAAGATTTTATCGTTGCGAGCTTTTATAACACATTGAGCAATCCCAAAGCTCCGCGACGAATTTTTGACCGAAAAAAAAAACATTCGACAAATTGGGTTCCCTCCCCATCGATATAAGTCACAAAAGCTTGAAGTATTACAGTGTCAAATAATGGCGTCTATGTACATAGCGTTTGAGTATTCATGAAACGTAACAATTGCATACGAAGGAACACATTTATTATCTAAAATTGCCTGTATATCGTAGTCGTCGTGGAAAATTACCAAAACTGTCAAACGATGAATGCAATCGAGCTTCGCAATTTAGATGCGGTTTAAACACAAAAATTTGAAGATGCAAACGTTTTTGAGGTAGAAACATTTTTGATTCGTTTACCATCGGCGTGCGTCGTTTGGATAATTTTCCACATTACGTCGAGGGGTTAATTACTTCAATTTTTTCAATTTTTATAAAAAAATAACTCCATCTATCGGTGAGGACAGCTGACCGCCACCTGATGCTTCGGTCACTCACCGTTAGGTGAAGTTCGTGCATTAAGCGAGAACGTCAGATTTCAATTTTGAAAAAAATACTGCAAAGGTTTTCGTGTTTCAAGCTTTAAATTTTACAAAACCGCTCGATTGGAAAATTCAGTTTTAATAGAGCTTTTAGTTTAACTAGATTTTTGAAAAAGCTTTTCGTTTTAAAAAGTTCAACGATGTCAAATTCACTGATAAAAAATCTTCATTTGTTTAAAATCTCCACATCAAGTACAATGTTTTTGACTTGAAAGCTTTTGATTTCAAGCTTTTAATTTTTAAAGAAAATTAACAAAACTTCGACGTCTAAGCTCTCGATTTAGAAAAAAAAAATACTTTGAAAGCTTTTAATTTTACAAATCCGTTTGATTTGAAGAATTGACTTATAAAGGAGCTTTTAGTTTGGAATTCAGTTACTCGATTTTTGAAAAAGCTTTTCGTTTTAAAAAGTTGATCGATGCCAAATTCACTGATAAAAAATCTTCATTTGTTTAAAATCTCCATAAAATACAATGTTTTTGAATTGAAAGCTTTTGATTTCAAGCTTTTAATTCTTAAAGAAAATTAACAAAATTTCGACGTCTAAGCTCTCGATTTAGAAAAAAATACTTTAAAAGCTTTGTTGTTGAAAACTTTTAATTTTGCAAATCCGCATGATTTGAATAATTGACTTATTATGGGAGCTTTTAGTTTGGAACTCGGTTAACTCGATTTTCGAAAAAGCTTTTCATTTTAAAAAGTTCAGCGACGTCAAATTCACTGATAAAAAATCTCCATAAAGTACAATGCTTTTGACTTGAAAGCTTTTGATTTCAAGCTTTTAATTTTTAAAGAAAGTTAACAAAACTTCGACGTCTAAGCTCTCGATTTAGAAAAAAAAATACTTTAAAAGCTTTGTTGTTGAAAGCTTTTAATTTTACAAACCCGTTTGATTTGAAGAATTTACTTATAAAGAAGCTTTTAGTTTGGAATTTAGTTACTCGATTTTTGAAAAAGCTTTTCGTTTTAAAAAGTTGAACGACGTCGAAATTCACTGATAAAAAATTTTCATACGTTTAAAATCTTAATAAAGTACGATGTTTTTGACTTGAAAGCTTTTGATTTCAAGCTTTTAATTTTAAAATTAACAAAACTTCGACGTCTAAGCTCTCGATTTAGAAAAAAAAATACTTTAAAAGCTTTGTTGCTTTGATTTGAAGAATTGAGTTATAATGGAGCTTTTAATTTTAAACTCGGATAACTCGATTTAAAAAAAGCTTTAACTCTTTAAAGTTGTCTCAAACTTGCATTCGGGTTTTTAAGTCTTCACGTCGTAGAAAAATTTCATCGTGAAGCTTTTAATGACAGAGCGAAGCTTTAAGAAACTTTTAATCTGAAACTTTCAATTTTACAAAAAAAAAAAATTATAAAACACTAAAATAGTCCAGCTTTTAATTATACAAAAACTCTCAATTTTACATTCTAAAGCTTTTAGTTATTTTTTTGATTTTGTGCGAGCTTTAACGTGAGCTTTTAATGTTACACAAAAATATAAAAAGCTGCTAATTTTACACAAAATTGGCTTTTGATTACATCAAATTTTGTAAGTTTTCACGTAGTGGAGATTTTAATTTTATGAAAAAAGTTTCACCGTGAAGCTTTTAATAAAAAGAAATTACAATTAATTTTTAAAAGCTCTCAACGTTCGACATTTAAAAGTTAAAAATTTTGACTTTACGAAGCGGCTTCGCTTATAGAGCTTTTATTTTTGCAAAAGCTCTTATCGTCGTATTCAACCTTAATTTTTAATTTTTTTATTATGTGCTTCATTTATCAAAAAGCTTTTAACTTAGAAAACGTTTCGAGTTTCTTGACTTCGTCAAGCTTAAAAAAATATTCCGACATAACCTCGTTAAATAAATTTTTTGACTTTACTAACCTTTTTTTGCCTCGTAAGGTTACATAAATTCTTGACTTCGTCAACTCCTTCAACTCTTAGCTTCATTAACATCTTCAACTCTTCGCGAACTCTTAGACATAATTTTTTTGATTTCATTTAATTCGTTTTGATTTCGTTTAATTCCGATATTTATCGACAGATTAACCCCTCAAACGTCGATTACCGCAAAGCACCGAAACAGCGCCATCTAGACGCGGTATTATGCGATCGAACTACCCGACATGGTCGTAATGCACGTTTTCTCGCAGGAATCGGTGTTTTCCGAGCTCGATCGGACCGCCTTCGGCGTAGAGGGCGTCGACTCCATCGTTTCGGTGTTGTTATTCGTCGACGCCCTCCGGCTCACCTCTCTCACCGCCGTTCGGACGTCGAAGACGCTGCATTCGCTCTCCAGATCGCTACCCTCCAATTGGAGGACGTTCAACTGAAAAACAAACGCAACGGTCAGTTGAAGAATCGGTTAAGTTGAAAGATTCCAAGAGTGCTTTGATTTTTGTTCAAGAATGGATTGGGCTATTTGACCAAATCACAAAAAATCTAATTTATTAAAAAAAAGCATTCGTTTGACAGTTATTATTTTGACGTTTTAAATATAATTATGTTTATTTTTATTGTTTGTTTGACATTTAGATCGAGGATTTTGGTAGAAACAGGTTAATTTGACAATTGCTCTCTACTTTGAAATTTGACAGATATTAATTAATATTTTTTTGTTATTTGTTAAATATTTTGATTTATTTTAATACTATTGGATATTTTGTCTTTGTTTCTCGCAAATTATTGTATATTTTGACAGTTGCTTCATATTTTGACAGTTGCTTCATATTTTGACAGTTATTGGATCTTTTGACAATTGCTTAATATTTTGACAGTTATTGGATCTTTTAGTAAAATTTAGTAAAAAATATGCGAATCCACGTCCTAAAATATCAGTTGTGGACTAATTTGACAGTTAGTGAATATTTTGACAGTTTGTTTATATTTAGACAGTTCTGTGATAATTATTAGATATTTTGACGATTTAGAACGTTTTGACAGCTGGTTGAGATTTTGACATTTGTTAGATGTGACAGTTGGGTTGGGTTGGGTTGGAGATTATTTTGACGTTTCTTGGATATTTTGACAGTTACTGGATGTTTAGAGAATAGCGGACGTTTTGACAGTTACTCTATACTTTGACGGTTTGTTTATATTTACACAGTTCTTTGATATTTATTAGATGTTTTGTCGATTTAGAGCGTTTTGACAGTTGGTTAAGATTTTGACAATTGCTAGATGTGACGACATTTACCGATTATTTTGACGTTTGTTGGATATTTTGACAGTTATTGGATATTTAGAGAAATAGCGAATGTTTTGACAGTTACCATATACTTTGACAGTTTGTTTATATTTAGACCGTTCTTTGATATTTATTAGATGTTTTATCGATTTAGAGCGTTTTGACAGTTGGTTGAGATTTTGACATTTGTTAGATGTGACAGTTACCGAATATTTTGACGTTTGTTGGATAATTTGACAGTTACTGGATATTTAGAGAAATAGCGAATGTTTTGACAGTTACCATATACTTTGACAGTTTGTTTATATTTAGACCGTTCTTTGATATTTATTAGATGTTTTATCGATTTAGAGCGTTTTGACAGTTTTTGACATTTGTTAAATGTGACAGTTACCGAATATTTTGACGTTTGTTGGATAATTTGACAGTTACTGGATATTTAGAGAAATAGCAGATGTTTTGACAGTTATAGACAATTACATACTTTGACAGATTGTCTATGATATTTGGTGAGATATTTTGTCAATTATAGAATATTTTGACAGTTCATGGAGATTTTGACATTTTGACAGTTAGATGTGAAAATATTTCTTGAAAATATGACAATAACGCCGAATTACCATCAATTAAGGTTGTTTTGCAACATTTCATGTTATTCCCGCCAAAGGGAGTTGATTTTTAACGCGACACATATTGAAATTGACACAGGACCGAATGCCCACATAAAAAAATGACCCTTTTCGAAAATTTAAAATGAAGATAGGACCGCCGTTTTTGCGGATTTGGGTTTGGGTTGAGATCACCTATCACCTGTTAAAATATCTGAACTTATTTCAGAATCACCCTGTATATGATAATGATTACTGTTAGCATTAACAATTACCTTGAAAGTTACTTTATATTTTGACAGTTACAGGCATTTTTGAAAGTCAAAGCTTATTTGACAGATTTAACAGTTATAGAAAGAATATACTCGATATTTGCTAGATGTTTTGACAGTACTGCTTATTTTGACATTTGCTAAATATTTTGACAGTTCTGAATAATTTGACATGAATTGAATTTTAAATTTTGACATACTAAATAGTCGTGTATTTCCTTTTGGTTTTTTTTTTAAAGATTTTTTCGTCGTCATGTGCGTTTATAATTCATTTACCTGCCTAGTATTTAAGTACAGTTCACTGGAATCCGAACCGCAACTGGAACTTTCGCTGAGTTCCGTCGTGAATTTCCTCTGCGCCCTCGGACTCGGCGGCGGCCTCCTCGTACACACTTGCGCTTGGATGTGTTCGCAAACTCTCCGAAATCTTCTTATATTACCTACGAACACAGTTCATGATTTTCGTAAACAGATGGCGCTTTCGTACCGTACCCGAAAGCAAAGTGAAAGTAATGGCGTATAAATGCTCTTTGGAATTGTCGCTCGTCTGTTTCGTTATCGTCGATATGTCGACCTGAAACCGCACCTGCCGTTGAAACATGGCCGGTCCCGTCGATCCTCGTTTGTATTCGACGCGAAACGACATCGGACTCGAGACGGAGTGGCTCAACTCGGCTATCTAAATAGATTTTTCAAAAATTCAATCAATCAAGTTAAATTTTCCGAATCTCACCGATAGGAAGGCGTGTATCAGATCGGCTTTCACCGTCGCCAGCGGTTTCCCCTTGACCAATATCGTGAACGTTTCGTCTTTTTCCGTCGTCATCAGACTGCCGAACCAGGATTTTTTCGTCAATTCCGGCGACGATTCCGGCGTCAAGTGGACTTCTTCGGAAGAAGCTGCGATTTAAAATTTGGACTTTGGATTTCGAAACTGTACGCGAACTACCTTGTAATTTTCTCCGATGGAACCGAGGCGATCCGAGAAAGCTGTTTTTGATGGTGGTGAGTCTCGATCTCCAGTGATGACCGGTCGTGCTGGAATGAGGCGATCCTGGCGGCGTCATCGGCGTTAAAACCGTAGGACCTGATGAAAAATGAATGAATTGAATTGGAAATTTGTGAACTTACCGGAAATTAAATTGGAGGTATCGTTTTCCGGAGAGGTTAGGGTTGAAAGCAACGAAGAACCGGAAGAACCTCCGCTGCTGTTCGCTCGGTGATGCGTAGGCGTAGATGGCGGTGGTGTCACGGTGACATGCGTATTGGTCACGTGGGTTGAACTCCTATGACTGTGATGAGCCGCCGCTCTCTGACTTACCGGTGATGACAACACTGCAATTCAACAATTGAAGCCTTGTCCGTCAAGTAGATTTGTCTTACCGTGAGTGTTGGTCGTCGTGCTGTTGAATAACACGGGACTTGAAGCACCAGAAGATCTGGTTGGGGAATGTATGCTCAAACTACTGTGTGTACTTCCGGTCGATGGACTTCTTCTTGTATGAGGCCTCCTTAACAAATACATATATTTCAATCGAAAAAAATTAAAAAACTTACTTATAATGCGATCTTCTCGGCGTCAAAGGTGATCCCTCGCTGATCTGTCCGAATTGCAAAGAAGTCTGTCCGTTGACCCTGCACGTGTCTATTCTTTTCCGGGGTGGGTCGTTCGAATCCGTCCGTATCCTCAACAACGAATCGGTGTCGTCTTCAAAAGCCGGTCTTCGCCTTTTCCGATCCAAGAGGAGGAAATAAATCACTTTTTCGGTGTTGTGGCTGCAAAAAACAAAATGTTTTTCGGGCGGATTTTTTTGGCGATCGTTACTTTGGACTGAGCAGGTGTTGGATGAGTTTTTCGCGTTCTTTGAAGCAGCCGAGACTACAGATCGCCTGCAGGACGTCGGGGTCGACCGATTCGATCGAAGGCAAAACGTGGGTTTGGACTACTTCCATCATGGGCAGTTCGAGTTCCAATTCGCCCTTGCCTCCGGCCGTCACCCAGGGATGTTTGTTGATTTCGGATAACTGGAAATTATTTTCGTTATTCAAAAATTAAAATTGTCTGTTACTAAATACTTTGACAGTTAGTGGATATTTTGACAGGTACTAGACGTTTTGAAAGTTACTAGATGTTTTAGAATTTATGAATAATTTTTCGTTATTCAAAAATTAAAACTGATCTTATAGTTAATACTTTGACAGTTACTGGATATTTTGACAGGTACTAGACGTTTTGAAAGTTACTAGATGTTTTAGAAGTTACGAATAATTTGACAGTTTGGTAATATTTTGGCTAAATAGTTTTTCAATACTCGACGTCATTTTGACATTTTCTAGTTTCTTTTTACGTTTACAAAATTTTGACAGTTACAGAATATTTTGACAATCAATGAATGTTTTAAAAGTTGTCAATAATTTAACAGTTAGTGTGATTAAAAAAAAAAATACTGTTACTGCATATCGACAATTACCGAACCTTTTGAGTTGCTGGATAGTTTGACAGTTACTGGATATTTTGACAGTTTATGAATATTTTCTAGCGCTTGTGTTTTGATATTTATTTTCATATTTACAGAATATTGAAAATTATTGAACATTTTGAAAATTGCTAGATATTTTGACAGTTACTGGATATTTTGACACTCAATTAATGTTTTGAAAGTTACGGGTATTTTGATAGTTACGTGATATTTTGACATTTTCCCAATATATTTACAGTTAAACTTTACTGAATAATTTGTAAATACATAAGTATGAAAAAAATGGCGCATTCCGAATTTAATACGCTTTCAAACTGTACAAAAAATACAGTATGTTCCATTTAAAAATGTGAGATCTCGGTTAAAGGATATATTTTCTATAGAATGACAAATCAACCACCTGTATAAAATGATTTTGTGTTTAATTAAAATATGACTGATTTTATAGTTCCAATGATTAAATTTGCTGATTGATTTTATTAGTTGTTAAGATAAAATTAAAATAGGATGTCGCTAGGTGTATTTTAGGTCTGCGTAAATCAGACTTGCTCACATGGTGTTTTTTTGTTTTTTAATCCGTTGGTGGCGAAATTTTTCAGAAATTCCTACAAATAACTAAGTTTCGTTCGTCTTTTGTTTATTTTTAAAACGCTCACAGCGGCTTTACGTTTTGTTTTTTTGTGGACGAGTTTGGTATCGTTTTAAAGGTATTTTTTGTCTCTTTCAGCTGAAAAGGCACCAGTGCCCCCCCCCTTCGCCAAACTCTTAAACTCACCTACTTTGAAAAACAATGTTTTTAAAACAAAAGCATCTTTGCAAATTTACGATTTTAAAAATTTATACAAAAATAATAAAGATTAAAAATGTTTGGTATAACATTTTAAATATACAGGCAGTTTCATTAGTATTAGGACTTCTTTAATATGTCGCTAGCTGTATTTTAGGTCTGCGTAAATCAGACTTGCCCACATTAGTGTTTTTTTTGTTTTTTTATCCGTTGGTGGCGCAATTTTTCAGAAATTCCTACAAATAACTAAGTTTCGTTCGTCTTTTGTTTATTTTTAAAACGCTCACGACGGCTTTACGTTTTGGTTTTTTGTGGACGAGTTTGGTATCGTTTTAAAGGTATTTTTTGTCTCTTTCAGCTGAAAAGGCACCAGTGCCCCCCCCCCTTCGCCAAACTCTTAAACCCACCTACTTTGAAAAACAATGTTTTTAAAACAAAAGCATCTTTGCAAATTTACGATTTTAAAAATTTATACAAAAATAATAAAGATTAAAAATGTTTGGTATAACATTTTAAATATACAGGCAGTTTCATTAGTATCAGGACTTCTTTAATATGTCGCTAGGTGTATTTTAGGTCTGCGTAAATCAGACTTGCCCACATGAGTGTTTTTTTGTTTTTTAATCCGTTGGTGGCGAAATTTTTCAGAAATTCCTACAAATAACTAAGTTTCGTTCGTCTTTTGTTTATTTTTAAAACGCTCACAGCGGCTTTACGTTTTGTTTTTTTGTGGACGAGTTTGGTATCGTTTTAAAGGTAATTTTTTCCTCTTTCAGCTGATTGTCGAAAAAGCATCAGTGACCCCCCCCCCATTCACCAAACTCTTAAACCCACCTACTTTGATAAATCCACATATAAAATGTTATTTAGTAATAAAAATTGGTGCATTCCGAATTTAATACGCCTTCAAACTGTACAAATAAATACAGTATGTTCCATTTAAAAATGTGAGATCCCGGTTAAAGGATATATTTTCTATAGAATGACAAATCATGTATAAAATGATTTTCTGTTTAATTAAAACATGACTGATTTTATAGTTCCAACGATGAAGTTAAATTTGCTGATTGATTTTATGAGTTAAGATAAATTCAAATAGGTTATGATATACAGGGTGTTTGAGTAATTTTCGTTTTGAAATTAAAAAGATCGACATACGGTTAATCTCTTGTCGGGGTTGACTTCGATCATCCCTCTCAGCAGGCTTTGACAGTCGGGCGGCACGAAATGGGGAATGTGAAAGACGCCCCTCTTCACTTTCTCGAGGAGTTGCCGCAGGTTGTCGTCGTCGAAGGGCAGCGCCCCCACCAAGAGCGCATACAAAATCACCCCGCACGACCAAACGTCGGCTTTTCTCCCGTCGTACTTTTCACCCTAAACAAACATAATTTACACCGGCGTCCATTCAACGCGTTTCATATTGAAAGGGTGCAGTCGGAGACGCTTAAAAAATGTTTCCGATGCTTTTCATTCGCGTCGTCGTATCGGATTGCGCGAAGTTGCGCGACACCATTGTGACGTTTGGAACAATGGACGTCGGCGTCGCATGAATAGACGTGTTTATCGTTTGAATTTTGAATTTTTTTCAAAAAATTTTGAGTAAAATTTGTGAAAATTTACCCTAATGACTTCCGGACATGCGTAGTGGGGCGATCCACAACTTGTTTCCAACATGGAGCCCATCGGTTGTAAGGACGCCATTCCGAAATCCGCAACTTTTATGTTGTTTTTTTCGTCCAGTAGAAGATTTTCCGGTTTCAAATCTCTGTGACTACAAAATATATATTTTTTTAAATTAATTATATGTATATATTAAATATACGGGGTGACAAATTTTAACAACAATTTTTCAAAACTCACCATATTGAATGACTGTGACAAAAATCCAAGGCCGATATGATCTGTCTGAAAAATCTCCTAGCTTCCTTCGGCGTAAGCCGTCCCTTTTTCACGAGATAATCGAAAAGTTCTCCCCCAGAGACGTGTTCCAACACCAAATACCTAAACAACGCAAATTGTAACGAAACGCCGAACTAAAAATAAAAATCTTACAGGTATTTTTTGTTCTCGTAGACGTCCGACAGGCCCAACACGTGTGGATGATCTATAAGCTTCATAATTGCGATTTCTCGCTCTACCTGTATAAAAAAAATTAATCATGAACGTCCACAAACACCGGAAGGAAGCGTCGAACAAAAATAAGTACGGATCTGCACAAACCTTCATTAAAACGCTTTCGCTCAGCTTTTCCCTGTTGATAATCTTTATGGCGACCTTTTTGCCCGTCACGCACTGCACACCCAGCTTGACCAAACCTAAAATTAAATCAATTAAGAAATATGTACAGCGTGACCCAGAATTAAAGTTTATTTTTTAAAGTAAATGTATAGCTAAGACGATTTCAAGCAACTTTTTTCAATAAATTAATTTTTTAAAATAACATTGATTTCTTACGAAATATATACAGGGTGATATAAAATTGAAAATAATTTTTTAAAAATTTTTGACGTAAATGTATAGTTAGGACTATTTCACGCAACTTTTATTAATAAATTTATTTCCTAAAATAACATTGAATTGTTACGAAATACATATAGGGTGACACACAATTAAAATTCAATTTTTAAAATTTGTCGGTGTAAATGTATATTTAGGACAATTTCACGCAACTTTTTTAATATATTTTCTAAAATTACATCAAATTGTTACGAAATATATACAGGGTGACACAGAATTAAAATTCGTTGACGTAAATGTATATTTGGGACAACTTCACGCAAACTTTTTTCAATAATTTTATTTTCTAAAATAACATTAAATTGTTACGAAATATATACAGGTTGATAAAGAATTGAAATTAACTTTTTAAAATTTTTTGATGTAAATGTACAGCTAGGACTATTTCACAACTTTTTTCAATAGATTTATTTTCTAAAATAAAATTGAATTATTACAAAATATATACAGGGTGACAAAGAAATAAATTAAATTTTTAAAAAATTTGATGTAAATTTTGGACAATTTGACGCAACTTTTTTCAATAAATTTATTTTCTTTATTTATAACTTCTTACGAAATATATACAGGATGATACAGAATTGAAATTCAGTTTTTTAAATTTGTTGACGTATATGTAAATTTAGGGCAATTTCACACAACTTTTTTCAATGAATTTATTTTCTAAAATAACGTTAAATTGTTACGAAATATATACAGGGTGACACAAAATTAAAATTCATTTTTTTACGTAAACGTATAGCGCAACTTATTTCAATAAATTTCGTTTAGATTGTGTACAGGTTGAGACTGTTTCGGATTGTAGGCCTCGTCAGCACAGCCTCACATATTTTAAAATTGATTAATTCATTACTTTTAATATTTAATAATAATAAATAAACAACACTAAATTTACTACGATGAAATAAGTGCAGTATATACAATTTAGTATTAATATTTGGTGATATTTATATTCCAAACTACAGTTGGATATTTTTTTATAATTTTTTCAATTCGTTCGGAATTTTGCGTTTTTTTTTTTTTTAATCGATTAGTAGCGAAATTTTTCAGAAATTCCTACAAATAACTAAGTTTCGTTCGTCTTTTGTTTATTTTTAAAACGCGCACGGCGGCTTTACGTTTTTTTTTTCTGCGGACGAGTTTGGTATCGTTTCAAAG
>JAFFZR010028369.1:0-12887 GCA_018397195.1 Lethrus apterus | reverse complement strand
GTGAGAGAAATACATCGTTTATAAGTGTCGCTGAGCCCCACATACAAATACCATAGCTTAATCTTGAATGAACGTTAGCGTGATAGAATGAAAATAAGTGATCTTCACTGAAGAATTTTAAATTACTAATTTGGAAACACAAAGAGTTAAGCTTCTTGATAAGCCTGTTATAGTGACTCTGCCACGTTAACATGTCGTCTAGTGTAAGGCCCAGAAACATAACCTCCTTGTGTTTTTGAATTGGTTTGTCATATATTTTTAAATCAATTCCGGCTTCATTCTTATTTTGAGTGGTATGGAATTTCATGAACATTGTTTGTTCACAATTTAGGAAAAGTCTATTAGCACTGAACCAAATACCCATTTTATTCAATAAATCAGCTGCTGCATCCGCGCATGATATGTTATTAGTCTCGTGTACAATGGCCGACGTATCATCTGCATACATTATTAGATGAAATTCAGATAGAAATTTACTGATGTCGTCGATAAAAAGTAAAAACAATACCGGACCCAGAATTGATCCTTGTGGGACGCCGATTTCCACCGGTAAAGTCATTGAGTCAATGATCCTCATAGTAGCATTAGACTTATGGGAGATTCTAACAAACTGTAGTCTGCCTGATAAATACGACCTAAACCAGTCAGCGACCACCCCCCGGATACCATACAGATTTAATTTATTTAAAAGTAATTCGTGATTGACACAATCGAACGCACGCGAAAGAACTAAAACTACCCAGAAAATTAGAAAATTAGAAAACAACTTTATTCTCAACAATTCATATATAATTAATAGAAATATTAAGAAGAATATAAACCAAGCTCACTCATCATATACAGGGTGGGAGTAAAATATGGAATATTTAAAAAAAAGCGAACGCAACCGGTTTTTAGAAAACGCCGAAACAGGTCGATTTTAGATTTTAAAAATACACATTAATACGTGCGATTCACCTGCCGACTTTCATTTGTTTTGTAGTTATGACGTCATCACAAAAAAATAGTGATGCTTCTACCCTCTATGACCGTGCAAAAAAATCATAAGGTTGCATAAAAAAAAATTCTGAGAAAAATCGAGCTGAAAATTATTACATATTACTATTATTATCATGGTATCTTGATTATACGCTACGAAGGTTTTAAGATAAAAACGAAAGGTACTTCAACAAGAAAGTTACGTACCGTTCATGGTCTGAATTATTTGTTATCTAGGATAATATCAACATTAAATTTTCAGATCGATTTTTCTGAGAATTTTTTTAGTGCAACCTTATGATTTTTTTGCACGGTCATAAAGGGAAGAAAAATCACTATCGGATTACACTAAAAAAAAAAGTATGTTGTCATTTAAATTTTTTTGTGATGACGTCATAACTACAAAACAAATGAAAGTCGGAAGGTGAATCGCACGTATTAATGTGTATTTTTAAAAAATAAAATTGACCTGTCTCAGCGTTTTTTAAAAAACCGGTTGAGTTCGCTTTTTTTTAAATATTCCATATTTTAATCCCACCCTGTATAATAATTCTACACTATTTTTAAATTGCAGACTTGACTTGAATACAACTAGATTCAACTTCTTTAAAATGTGCACGTCACCCGCAGTGACGCTGTTGATCTAAAACGAAATTTTCTCCTTAGCACGTTGACACATCGAGATGTCTTGCATATTACAAATGTCACGTAACACAAATACCTTCGGAAATACGAATGGAGTGTGATGTGATTATAATTTCATATACACCGATGCTACAAATATATATGAATATTTGAATGCAGAATTCAATATCTTCAATCTCACCATTAACATAGTAAAAGTGTGTACAAGGGAAAATTACTACGCTGTGCCCTTACCCGAAAATTATTAATATCGCATTTTTAATTTCGTTATATGCTTACTAGTGCAAGAGATGTCAAGACGATTATAAAAATATAAAAAAATCAAGAGGAAATGAAATTATCAAGGAATAAAGAAAAAAAATGAAAAAAAGATAGCCAAACTAAAAAAAAAAAATAAAAGAACGACCGTGTGATCACAGATTACAAATTATGGG
Organism: Lethrus apterus; assembly: GCA_018397195.1. Taxonomy (NCBI): domain Eukaryota; kingdom Metazoa; phylum Arthropoda; class Insecta; order Coleoptera; family Geotrupidae; genus Lethrus; species Lethrus apterus. Next base: position 10,830 of record JAFFZR010028369.1, on the reverse strand, counting down.
AGGTAACGGCACCATAGAAGGAGAAATCCAATTTGAAGAAACATTAACAGAAGCTAATCAAAAAGAGGACACAAAGGAAGCAATAGAAAAATCCAAAAACGGCAAAGCGGAAATGTTAAAGCATTAACGGATGAAACAGTCGAATATCTGAAAGAGCAAATGAACAAAACAACGATAAAGGGAACAGCCCCGGAAGATAAATAGAAATTATCATACAGATTTTCAAGAAAGGGACCGGCCCAGAATTCCACAATTCATCTTACTCATCGTTGTAGCAAAAATTTTAGCCTTAGAAAAGCGGTTCAGAATAAAATTACGAAACACACCCGAAGACACTAAATTTGGCTTCAGACACAACACAGGGACTCAGGATGCTATATTTATTATAAAACAACTAGCAGAAATGGAGATACATGAAAAAAGAGAACTACAAATAGACTTCATAGACTTAGAAAAAGCTTTTAATAGAATAAATATTTAGACGACATTTGGAAACACTGAAAAAAAGATTCACACAACAAAATATAATCAGGATTGTGAAAGGCTTTTAAAAGAACACAAAAAATTACGTTAGAACAAAACATCAAAAATGTGTGAGACAAAGAATGGAGCAAGACAAGGGTGCATACACCTATTGCTGTTTTCACTAACAATGGACGAAGCAAAATTAAAGCAGTAAAATGTAAATCGATATGAGATGGGCTTCTGGAAAATAAAGATAATAGAAATTAACTAAAACGACATTCAAAATATGAATATTCACGTAGAAAAGACTAAAACAAACATTTTGAGCAAAGAGGAAGTTAAATTCAATAAAAATGCAAGATAGACAAATAGAACAAACTGGAAATTTTAAATATCTAAGAACAATTATATAGAAGAATGGAAGGCTAGACAACGAAGTTATGGAAAGAACAGCAGCCAATGGAACTTTAACAGCATAAAAAACACCTTCCTAGGAAACAACGAAGATAGAGTACAAATTTTTAAAAAACTACCCATCTACCGCTCAGAACATTGGACTACCACATAGAAAGAGCTCACAGAAAGCTCACAGAAAGAAAATACAAACTGCACAAATGAAACACTTTCGAAAAATAGAGAAAAAAAACTTTAATGGACCAAATAAATAATGAAACTTACCGACAAAAACTAAAGACAAAACCAGTGGAACAAATCATAGACGAAAACCAAATAAGGGTGGGTGAGAAAATAAATTACAAGTAATTATATTTATAAAATCCAAATTTACCAAAAAACTATTAAGAACACTTAAGATCACTCTTAAATATTTTTATTCTCAAAAACTATCAAAAATATTATGTAAAACATAAGAAGCCAAATTAATTAACTAGAACTAGAGAGGGAAGAACTTACGAAAGATATTAACTGAAATACAAGATCGAAACAAATGCAAGGAATTTTGGAGGAGAGATCGCAGGAAATAATCAACTCTCCAGCAGGTCTTGCACCCGGAAAGGGGTAGATTGGACTTTAGGATTAAGCAAATAAGTATCATAATATTTAAAAAATATTTTCTTTAACTATTGTACCATTAAAAAAAATCAAAATTTAATTTTCTGTTATATAATATTATATTTATTGTAAAAGAAAATATTATGTAACATCATCCTACTATGTCGAGTTCATTTTTTTCATTTTTATGTACAGTGTGGTGATAAAGTTTGGAACAAAATTCATAAAAGCGTTTTATAATGTTTTTAAGAAAATCGCTCTGACAGGTCAATTTTTGTTTTTAAAATGCCGTCTTCTGACGTTAATTTTTTGGAATGACGTCATTTGTTTTTGCACAATGACGTCATCATAATTTTTTTTAAATGACCTTCTTACTACTTAAACGGTGATGTAAAAAAATTGGTACCTCACATAACAATTTTTTTGAATAAATGACACATTTACTTCAGAACGTCAGTGGTTATAATTTAGTAAAAATAATAATCGTAAACATTCCAAATTAAAGCAAATAACAGTAATTTATGTATCTAAGACGAAGAGTGATGCTTTAAGGTGCATTGACATCATTATCGATTTTTTTAAATGACGCCTCTTATTTTTTTCTTTTGCTTTTGATAAACCTCCTTAATGTTTAAGTTGTAATTACCGAATTAATTCTTTACATATGAACTTTTCTGAAAAAAATAACATTTTTCTTCAAAAAATTAAAATTTTTGCTTAAAAGAAAAAATATAAATGTGTCATTTATTCAAAAATTGTTATGTAAGGTACCAATTTTTTTACATCACCGTTTAAGTAGTAAGAAAGTCTATTAAAAATAGAAGAAAAAGTGGGGGTTGTCATTTAAAAAAAATTATGATGACGTCATTGTGCAAAAACAAATGACGTCATTCAAAAAAATTAACGTCAGAAGACGGCATTTCAAAAACAAAAATTGACCTGTCCGAGCGATTTTCTTAAAAACATTATAGAACGATTTCATGAATTTTGTTCCAAACTTTATCACCACACTGTATAATTATGAATACAAAATATGTCATGTTGAAAAAGCCAACCAGTCTACAATCGCCCAACAGGGTGCTAAAACACACATGTGTGACACTTCGAAACCATATTTTAACGTTGACAAATATATAGTGGTTAGGAGAGAGAATTATGTTTCAAAAAATGCATTGTTTATGAAATATGCGTGACAGTGATATAAAGATTATTATGCAGGGGAGAAATTCATCGGACGATTTGCACTTTCTTAACGATCACGTTTCACACATGCATGGAGTTTGTGTACGTAGGTGCTAGACTGAATCAAATCCTTAGAATATAAATACAATATTATTTCAAAAATATTCAAGTTGAACTACATTGTCCAAGGTACAATACATATACATACATACATAATAATAAAAAAAATAACGATAATAAATTTAACGTTGTTTATAAATCTTGTTGGATATTTTTTGAAAATAGTGAAAATTATATTTGCACCATTTAAGATTTATGGAATTTATGAAATGGCGATTTATAGAAGAAGAATATCAATATTTCCAGAATATTTTGCAATATACAGTCCGTTCTACAAAACGGGCCCCAGACTATAGCGACTTCAATTGTGATTTAATCACCAACAAACCATATATATTATTAAATGGGACAGTCTTAGCTACAACTTGGCGAAATTCTTTATTAAACACCTTCATTTATTTGTTATGACGTCATCGCCATTTTTTTTAAATGGCAACCTATATTTTTTATTTGTTATTTGGTTATGATTTTTAATTCTGTTTTCAACGGTATACAATTTTAAATAGGTTGCATAAGAAAAAAATCAAGAAAAACGGCCTTACAATTTTAATAGAATGATCAATGAAATGAACAAATTAATCCAACTAATCCGTGATACGGCAAACTTTTACTAAGAAAAGTCGTTCATAATAAGAAATTGTGGCCCTATACAAAATTTCAGAAAGATCTACCTACTTTGATTAAACGGTCTTGTTTTGTTTAATCACGGTTTGATCAAAGTAGGTAGATCTAATATAATAATATAGGTTGCCATTTAAAAAAAATGGCGATGACGTCATAACAAATAAATGAAGGTGTTTAATAAAGAATTTTTTTCGCCAAGTTGTAGCTAAGACTGTCCCATTTAATAATATTTATGGTTTGTTGGTGATTAAATCACAATTGAAGTCGTTATAGTCTCGGGCCCGTTTTGTAGAACGGACTGTATATGATTCAAATACTCATTATCTACAAGTAAATATAATAAATTACAAATAATTTTTAATTATATTGTCAGCTTGTACAATACTTACTTATGAATCTTAGAAAGTTGCAATTAAGAAAGATTCCTTCGATTTCGTTGGTCGTTAGTTTGCAAAATCGATACAAGAAGATGGCAAAAAGTAGTCAAGGCACAAAAGCAAGTATGTCACCGCGCAAGTAGCGCACCAATCACCTTCAGCGTTCGTATAAAGTTGAACATTTGTTTTATTTTTGTTCATGGCTTTCCCGCTTCATTGGTGACTACATCTTGCCGCCTCCTATCAAGATCCTCCTATTTTATTATTATTTTATTGTCCATTTTATAAACTGAATGCTGTGAAATAAATTGGAAATTCATTGAAATGTACTTTGTGTGACGTATGATACTTAAAATCGTATACACGTAAAAGATTCGAATTTAAACCAGTGTGTGTTGTTAAAAGTATTGGCGATGCAGAGCAAAATTCAAAATGATTTATATTATTAAATATTTTAGATTGTTGCTTAGAATTTTATAGAACAATTTTTTTAATTGTTAGTTTAGATATAAACATTTTAAAATGTACATTGCGATCGAAGTGATTTGATTATAATTTAATTCTTGTTCATTTTAAGACATCCATTTTCTGTTCATAAATCAGTTCAAACATTTTGATTGAGAGCCCAAACCTAAATTCTCTGAAATGGCGGCTGTATGCCAGGAAAAATGTAATCAATGATTCGAACTGAAAATAGAACGTCCGTTTTTGTGGATTTAGTGTTCAATTCTCTCGTATTAAATTTATTAATAGGCATTATTTTGAATTTTTCTTATCAAATTCAAATTCCATGAAATAGATGTATTTAAAAGGGTAGGGTTGTGTTAAAAGAATTTTTGAAAAATATACAGTATTTCATTAAAATGTCTTTGTTTTATAAAAAAGAAAAAATAATACTTTGCAACATTCATTGCTTTTTTAAAGTTGCCATTTTTTCATTAATCTAATGGATAGTTCGATTCTTGGCACGAAGAAAGATTCATAAATTACCCAAATAATCTACATTCACAGGTGTCTTTTAGGGCTTCATTCAAAAAAATCAATTTCTTAACGTGGGTGTTAAATTTTAATTAATTTAAACAACAATTGTTCTTAAATCCTAAAGAAATCCAATAGTCATCCCAGAAAAAAACTAGTCCTTATCATTTTTAATGCTTATCTTCTATGCACTTAATCAAGCAGGATACTATTTTTGGCTTTGGGGATTTTTTATGAAACCAGACTTGGAGTTTGTTTCCTTCAGAAAGAGACATCATTGAAATGAGCGTCAAATGATAAGTCCCAGGAAATATTGAAATATTCTGTGCAAAAGTTCGCTCTTCGAATTCAACATGGATTAACCCGTAAAAAAAATTTCTCGATTTCTCTTTTGTGTTATTTTCTGGTTACATGTAAAATTATCATAGAATTGTTATCTCATTATCTTTAACTGATTTGCGAATGTATAAATTATTTAAATTTTTATAATTTACAATTTACAATAGAATAGTTTATCATAATAATTGTAAACAGGGATTTCCCTATCAACATATTTTTTGCATTCATTGATCATTTTCTACTATTTTTACGTTTTCTATCAACAGTTTCAGTTATCTCATGCCTCCAAAAAAAACGATATATTATATTCTTATATTCCTCTACATTTAAATTTTGTAAAAGTTTTCGTTCCTCATTTTACATTTTTGTTATTCCTGGCATAATTGGTCTAGTATATGATGACCATACGTACAGCATTTCGCTGTATGTCCGGAATTATAGCAAGCTGTACAGCATGCACGAATGTAGAGCAAAACGTCCAGCATTACTCATTTTATACTCCCTTAATAATAAGGGAGTTACCTTTTGAATGAGCGAATCCAACTCACACAACCTAAAGGTGAGCGGAGTTTGAATGTGTGTGAACAGCAGTGGTGTCAAACACACGGCCCCTAAGACCTTAGAATGCGGCTCGCCTATTTTCTCAAACATTGCATAAGTTATTAAATTTTTTGAATATCAATTACGGAGCGAACCAAACCTACATATCTTTTGAATTTTGAATTTCAGTCATGGAACGGACCCAACCCGTACAAAATTAAATTTTAAAAAAATTGTCTCTTTATTACATTTTTTGAACTTCAATCACGGAGCGAACTCTACTCACATATCTAGTTTTTTGAATTTCAGTCATGCAGCGAACCCAACTTATACAAAATTAAATTTTAAAAAATTGTCTCTTTTGAATTTCAATTACGGAGCGAACCCAACCTATTCCGGCCTGAAGACTCTTTGAAACTGTATTTGCTCGCTCGTGTTCATATATGAGTACAACACCACTAGTACAACACCCTAGTCTAGTCGTTTAGTCAGTAAGTCAATAATTTCAATGTCTAAGGTTTACATTTTCGCTGGAGATATTGGGATTTTGTTTTAAAGATAAAATTTTAAATGTATCTAACTCCGTGTTGGTCTTCCGTCGACTCTTCTGATTAGGGTTTCTACGTTTCCTTAATCCTTGCCGCATATGCTGGAATAGATTCTAACGGCTATAATTCGGTCTTGGCCGTAACCCAAGATCCTCTCTGTAATTGGGTTCGACCGGTTAAATACAAAAAGGGGTAAAATAAAATAAAATAAATAAATAAAGTACTTTTTGCAATTTGTTATACATTTTTGGTTTATGTTTTATGTTCAGTAATCTGATTATTGATGTAAATTTCCGACCTACATAATCTTGTCACGCATGTATTCGTTTAAACATTGTTATCATGCATTTCATTTACACAGTTACCTACCTTCCGTTAATGTCTTCTTGCCAGTTGTGTATTCCTTGATATTTCCCTATTTTTTAGTTTTTGTTTAATCAGCATTTTTGTCAGTAGTTGCATCCTTTACATTTATTAACTTTTCTCCTACAACATATTTCTTAATCTTTTCTTAAATTCCCTACAATCCATCTTTACATGTTTTTTCCTCTTCAAAATGTCATCTCGATGAATCTTTCTAACCTTTAGATCTTATATTTCTTTCTTTTTTCACCAGATTTTCAAAAAATCATCTTTAAAAATAAGGATAAATTGTTATACAGTTTGCTGCAAAATATAACTTTGATTCTATTTTGGTAAACAATTTATAAACAATTTATTCTTGCGTAATTTATATTTAATCCTTATAAACATTGTCAATATAAAGCATTTGTGATGTTTGAACTATAACATATTACTTTGTAGTTTTTAAGAATATTGATTATACTGGGCGATTAATTGAGTGATATTTACTTAAAGTTGACATTGGTATCATTTTTCGAAATTCATCTTATCACATAATTGAAATAATTTTGAAAATTTACTGAAGTCTATACGTGTAATAATCAGAATCGATAAACACATTTGAGTGTTGATTGATGTGTGAAAACGTGATCATGATCGTGACGACATCGTTGAACATGTTTGATTCAAACGCGACGGTGCGGCGTGTCGCCCTGATCCTGGATATTTCTACTGACAGGCGTCTCGTGTAATCTGGAGATTTGCGTATGAATGGTATTCGCATAAGAGTGGTTCTAGTGCGGCATTGTGGCCGGGTTATTGTCCGGACCTCCCGTTTGACACCGTCATTTTCTGCTTGACTGATCTTTGATCTTATCAGGTCTGCGTGGCGGTGACGACCGCGGTTTTCCTATACATGCACTTTCCCTTCAATATAAACTTTAAGGGCGGAAATATTTACAAGGCTATCAAATTTTGAAATTGTGAACATTAATTAATGTATTTTTATGTTTTAAGCGTATTTTTTTTAGTTTTCCAAAAGAATGTTTTAATGAAGAATATTTTTTTGCACAAAATTTCTACAACTTATTTATTATAGAATAAAACTCAATTAACTTGCGTTTTTCATTACTTTCTTTTCAAGTTTATTGCTTACCTTCATTTTACGTGTTGCCTTTACTACTACTGTCTTCTTTATTTGTTTCATTCTTTCTCGTTTACTTGTTTATTCTTATATCTCTCACAGGATGTAACAGGAATCTTCCTGTTACTATCCAACAGTCCTGGTCCGTTGTGTCTTCTTCCTTTCCAATGTGTACATGTTATATAGTATTGCATTTAGCCCAGTCTTCATCAGTTATATAACTATATAAAAGTTGGTTACCTGCTTTGAAATTCCAATTCGAAACACCATCTATGCACAATCATTCTTTGTATACTAAAACATATGCATTGATGTTAGAATGGTAGACGTGGTGGAACTGTGGAGTGAGGATTGATAAGAGATGGAAACAGACAGCTGTAAAATACAGATTAGAAAAAAGAAAGATAAATTTACAGGATACAAAGATATATTTTTATGTAAAATAAAGGTAGCTCCAACAAAACACATACGAACAAAATTTAAGTTTACATACGAGGTCAGTTCAAAAAATACGTAGACTCACGTCATGAAACAAAATATACTTTATTTAGTGGTTACATGTCTGGGTCCCCTTCAAAGTACTCCTCTCCCCGACGCACACACTTATCTCAACGGTGTTTCCACTTTCAAAGGTTTTTTGAGTTTGGTGAACAAGAAGAAATCACTAGGAGCGAGGTCAGGTGAGTAGGGTGGGTGGGCGGTCCAGGACGCTCATCGTCTTCAATCGACCGACGATCACGTTTGAAACGTGCATACCACATGTCCTATGCTTCATAGCAACGTCGCCGTAAGCCGTCTTGAGCATCTCAAAAGTTTCACTCGCAGATTTTCCGAGTTTGACACAAAATTTCACAGCAACTCTTTGCTCGTTCAAGTCACTCATTCTAAAATCCGCCAAACGAACAAAAAGCACTTCATAAAAAACTGCGTAGTCAATAATGATATTTGCAATCAAAAAACTGCCTTGTAATCAGCTGATCTGTATGAAGAAAGCGAGACCAAGCGGATTACCCTGGAACCAACTGGGCCCGCGCAATTTAAACAGTCTACGTATTTCTTGAACAGCCCTCGTATGTTATTAATCGATTATAGACAAGCGTATGACTCGATCAAAAGAAGGAAGTTGGTGGAGGCGACGGGAAAACTAGGAGACCGAAAAGTCGAGAAAGTTGGTGGAAATGACTTCAGGGAAACGGAAAACAAAAGGGCTGAGACAAGGCAACCCATTATCCAAGATTCTTTTTAACCTAGTGCAAGTAATAAATGACTGTAGACACCAGTGTCTGGCTTATGCAGACTACACGACACTAATGGCAAGATCTAAGAAAGAAATAGACAATACCTTCAAGCTACTGGAGGGGAAAGCATAGGAATATGGGTTAGAAATTAATGAGAGGGAGACGAAGTACATGATAATGGCGAAGAAGAGCAAAGGAGGCAACTTCACCTTTAGTGGGGAGGATGGAAGGAGGTAAACAGTGGAAAAAAACGGAGAAAACCGAATATCTAGGAATAGTGTTAACAGGCAGAGGAGTCGAAGGGAGACAGATATAAAAGCGATTAGTAAAAGGGAGTCAATTGGCAGGAAGTCTAACAAGGATACTAAGGGCTAAGAAGGTAATAAAAATGGTAAAAATTAAGCTGTATCAAACAATAATAAGACCCACAGTGACCTATGCTTGCGAGACATGGATAATGAACAAAAAAGAAAAATACAAACTTCAGGTCTGGGAACGGAAGATACTGGAAATAGTATAAGATAGATGGGGAATTTAGAAGGAAAACAAATGAAAAATTAGCGGAGTTGTTTAAGAAGCCAAATACTGTGCAGATAGTGAAAATGCAGAGAACGCGATGGCCGAGCCACATAGCTGGATGGTGGACGACAGAAGGAACATTTTATTGAAAGGAGAAGAAGGGAAAAGAAGAAGAGGACGGCCCAGAAGAAAATGGTTGGAAGAAGTTGTGAAAGATCTTAGGGAGATAAGAGTGAGGGCTTTAAAGGAGGAGGCAAAAGACAGGAAAAAAAGTGAAAAACTAGAAGCCAAGGACCACTAGGCCTGTAGAGCTGCATATATAGAGGTTCATTCTGAAATGTGTCCCACTATTTTAACAGGTGATAGCTGACCTTAATCCAAACCCAAATCCGAAAAAACGGCGGTTTTAAATTTTAAATTTCTTGCGTCCATTTCAATATACGTTGCGTTGAAAATCAACTTTCTTCGGCGGGAATAACATGAAATGTTGCAAAACAACCTTTATTGTCAATAATTCAGTTATTTTCATATTTTATTCAAAACCTAAATATTTTTTTCTGGCACCCCTTCAACATAGGACATCGTTTTTGCGTATTTGGGGTTGGGCTATTCAAGTGTCCCGTATCGTTTTATTCAAACTTTGGGAAAATAAAGTAGATTTAATTTCATGAGTAAAAACCATATAAGTGGTAAGTCGAATCCGTTTAGTTATACAGTTTGATCGAAAAAAAAAAAAGTTAGTCGTATGAACAAAAATCGGCGTATCTTTACTTATATCACAAGTGTTTGGCGTATCCTGAAATGGAAAGGACTATATCTGTATAATTTTCGAAAAGGACAAGGGATTCGCAATACAGATCATTATGTTCACATAATATTTTCGTCTTGGCTATTAAGACAATCACGACGAGATGCTGATTTCTTTCGAAAGATTCTGTGGACGGACGAAGCTGCATTTACAAAAGCTGGATTCGTACAAACAATAAAAGCTTTTTTTAATATCCGAATATTTATGTTCATGGCATACTTCAACTAATTTTTTTCGATCTCACTGTATAACTAAACAGATTCGGCATACCACTTATGTGGTTTTTCTTCATTCGTTTCCAAAGTTTGAATAAAACGATACGGGACACTTGTATATGGCTGATTACTCTTCATCATTTGCGAAAATTATTTGTCAGTGATTTATGCAGATGACATTGCGGGTTTATTATACAGAATGATCCAAAATTACCGCCCCAAATTCAGGGCGTCGATAGGTGACATCAGATTGAGTAAAAAAAGTGTACACAAAAATTCTCTAAGAACCTTTGTTCTAGAGATATAGGCATTTTAAAATTATGCAATTTGGCAACATGGGTAACAATCGAGTCGTCAACCAAAATAGTAATCGAATCATC
>JAFFZR010028368.1:0-12887 GCA_018397195.1 Lethrus apterus | reverse complement strand
ACTCAGAAATTTGCTGATTCTTACCAAATATCACCTTACCGTTGACAAATGTTATTCATAAAAATTTCAAATCACAAGACGTGCCCAATGGAAAATTCCGAAAATAATTTTTTTGTTACGTAAAAATTAATTTTTTCGTGATCGTGACATTAAGTGTCTCGATTATAAAGGGCGCATACGTCATAAATGGCACATCTCCCAGAAAATTTATGGACCATTATATAGGTGACTTGCTTCTTTACGATCTGGAAAAAATGTTGTGATCGTAATTCACATTAAAACAAAAATGTTAAAATGACGCGTTATGATTGCGGCGCTTAGGGAAACAGTTTATTTATATTTAAAAAAAGAAGATTTTTTTTTTAAATTAAAATTAAATTACAACTCGAAATTTAATATGAGCAAGTTTGATCTAAATGGGCATTTTCAACGACTTTTCTTAGGTTGGCAGTTTTTCTGCTTTTGTTTGTTTTATATTTTTAAAAAAATAACAAGAAGTTTTTGTTGGAAATTAAATTTAAAAACACTACGAAATTTAAAAAATTACAAGTCGAAATTTAAAACTTGTAAGTTTTAATTAAAAGGGCATTTTTAACGATTTTTCTTAGGTTCGCAGTGTTTCTGCTTTTTTTGTTTTATATTTAAGAAGAAAAAAGGAACAAGAAGATTTTGATGGAAATTAAATTTAAAACAATACGAGTCGAAATTTAAAACTTACAAGTCGAAATTTAAACTTGAAGTTTGATCTAAATGGGCATTTTCAACGGATTTTCTTAGGTTGGTAGTGTTTCTGCTTTTTTGGTTTTATGTTTAAGAAAAAAAAAGAAGTTATTGTTGGAAATTAAATTTAAAAACGTTAGGAAATTTAAGTCGAAATTAAAAAAAAAAAGTTTTAACTAAAGGGCATTTTCATTAACTTTTCTTAGGTTGACAGTGTTTTTGTTTTTATTTTGTTTTTATTCAGTTTATTCTTTATTCTTTATTTATGATCTTGTGGTCGGTGCCCCTTGTTAATTTCAAGATATTTTGATTTTTAAATTAACTATTTTTTAAATTTTTAACCTTTTTATTTTATTGTTTAAAAAAATATAGAAAATATAGAAATCCTTTGGTAAACATTTTAAAAATTCGCTTACCGGCCCCCACAACGTTGACAGCCATAGAGGGGGGGAGCGAATTTTTATTAGAACGATGGAACGATGAGAGAGGCGTCCGACATGACATTTTTGTACACGCCTGAAAATATTTTTAAAAATTTCTTATATATTTTAGAAATTAAACAAAAATTCTTAAGAAGTGGCCGCTCTTCGAACCTTTCTTTAAAATAAAATTTTGCATTCAATCCCCGAGTCCATTTATTTTAATACAATTTTTCGTTCAATTTGTTGCACTAATTTTCGTCCATTTTTTTATGTTTTTGCCGATATTTTACCCAAATTCTTTATTTATATGCTAGTTTCTTAGTTAATCTTCATTCTCATGTTGTCAACTCTGACATATTTAAAAGTCAACAAACCATGGTTAATAGCTTCTGCTTTTATCGAATGGGAAAATATTCTTTAACAATAAAATTACGATAATTACTATTGATTTTATAACATGTGTAAAATATGATTTATTAGTCCAACGGCTTTGAGCGTGTTCGAAGAAATTCGATTGCAACTATGGTCACTTGGGGCCGTTCCTCGGCTTTTTATGCATGTCAGTCGACAGTCCCTAATGGCTCACACGTTCGATTCGCTTCGGACATTGTGTCCGGAATATTCACAACAATACCTAATGATTAAGTCAGGTTATACAATAAAAATTTGCTACGTAATTCTTGTTGTTAGAAGGTGGAAAAGGGATATAATAAATGGCTGGATTACAAAAAAGTTTAACTTGTTTCTTCAGTGTAAGAAATTAGAAATTCTTGCTTGTGGCTGGCTGGCTTCAAAAAGTTGTCTATTCGCAAAAAAATCTTTTATAAAAATAATTGTATTGTATTCATAGACATATTTGATGATTGACAGTTTCGACTTATGAATCTCTTCAGCACAGATTTTGTGCAACTACGCACTAAGGATACGCACATTTTCATATAATTTATGCTTCATGGACGCGAGCAACAAAATTTTATAAAACTTTATTTTTGATCAAGAAACAAAATATTTGCCCCCTAATAATGCTGACATATTTATACCAAAAATACTAATTAATTTAAAAAAAATCTCTTCATAAATTTGGGACATCTGAATTCAAAATATTAATGTTTATTCCGGCATAGTTATTGGTAATAATTTTGTTAATCAAAAAATATTTTTTATCAATGAATTTTTTACATCGTCCAATTGAACGCATTATAATTTCGATATTTTCCTCAACAAATCATTATAAATAAGGGGAGGAAAATCATATAAATTAAATAGAAAAATAAAATAAATAAATCGATTCCCTTCTGCACAATTTGCGATACAATAAATACGATTATCAAGGGTTGCAACCCCCGTCCGAAAAACGCGCGGTATTATCAAATCGTGACGTTTAACGATCGTATCGAAGTTCTTTTGTTCGTTAAGCTGGCAAATGGAAAATTTATGTTAATGATAATGGATTTACGAAAAACATCGAGGTTGGGGATTTTGCGTTGATTTATAACTTTAAAAAAATCTCTCCCCCCCCCCCCACATCCACCAGCACGTAATTCTAATTGACTGACTTTCATCGCAAACCAAATTCATGTTATATTTTGCATTTTTTTTACGAACCTGTTCATCTAAATCCAGCTACTTCCTTTTCCATTCGTTCATCAATGACCTCCACAATTTAATGATGAACTTCTTTGCAAATCATCTCATTTTGCAAGTCAAGTCATCATCATTCCTTGTCACGTAAGAAGTTTCGATAATTTGATACAGACTAGTTGGAAAGGGATGAAAATTTGAAGGTTGAAATGGGCACAAGAAGATTGTGTGAGACAAGTGGATTTAGGAAAGTTGTAGCAGAACATCTAGTGGGAAACTAGGAAACAGAAAGCGAAGATGAGAGAAATGGTGGCCAAGTTTAAATGCAAATGTGAAGAAAAAGGCAATAGGTGCTGGAGGAATAAAAAAGCTATCGATTGTAGATTATGTTTGAAAGCAGAAAGAGGAAAGAAAGATGAATGTGAGAACTTAAGTTTAAAAAGGAAAGAAAGCACAACTCGGTGCTAAAGTATGATGAATAAACATTTTTTTTAGTTATTCTTATTCCAAGGAAAAATAAAGTAAATTTACTTATTCACAGCGAAAGAATCTTTTTTTTTTTCAATACAAAAATTCACTTCGATTCAAGTTGCCATAACAATCGTGTTTAATGACAGAAAAAGATCCCTCCGATGATAACACAATTGACCGTGACTAACTGCCAGAGCAACCTCTCACGCTCTCCCTTCATTATGTCTTCTGCATACGCAACGTATTTATTAAGATTCGCTTCGATATGATCTCAATCTGCATAATGTTGTTACGCAACGAGTTTATACGAGGGTCATTTCAAAATCGAAATACGAATATAATTACATACATTCACACGTCCCATTAATCCATGAAAATTATTTAAAAAAATGTGTGTCGTGGAAAATGTTAAAAATCGACCAACCCAATAAAATCTAATTCAGTTCAGTTGGGTTTATGTCAGTGAGGTTGGGTTTGATTAAATTTGCTGAGTCGTTTTTTTTTGCTCTTCGATTGAATCCAAGGCCACCTAAATGTTAAATATGGCCACCTAAATGTTAAATATGGCAACCCAACCTAAATTAACTGAAGACTAAAGAAACCAACAAAATCCTTTGATTGTATTAGTTTTGGTTAAGATGAGTCCATTCGCCGGATTGAAATCTAGGCCGTTAAATTAGGTTCGATTCCGATAAGTTGGATTCGGTTCTATTAGTTTCGGTTTCATTTTGTTGGATTGAATTTGGTTGCGTCTTTTTATGTTCAGTTAAGTTGTATTCGATTAAATTGTCTTGGCTGGGCTTCGTTAAAAAGTAAATCCAATCATAATACGATTCTGAATATTTGGAAGAAAAAATGATACGGATGGAAAGACGAATGATTGCTAGATACGAAAATGAGGAGTAAATAAATATTGGATGGGGGAAGACTATGGTACATAATATAGGTTTTGTGGACTGGGACTGGGATTAATGGAACCACTGGCTTAAAGACTGCAAAGTGGAATTAGTGGAAAGGAAGATGGGCAAAAATTGGCGAAACTCAAGTAATACGTGGGAGAGATTGGCTGTGTTGAGGAGGATAAAGGAGAAGTTGGACCAGAATTACATAACATTATTTTAATACAATCCAATCTAGAACATCCCAATTCAATCATAATGCAATCCAACCCAAGATATCCGAAACCAATCACAATTCAATCCAATATAAGATCAATTCTATGTGTTGTTTTCCACATAATCTAAATAAATTATTATACAATTGTAAATGTTTGCTTCTCCATCTAAATAAGTGTGAGTAATTTAGTTTTCGTGCAAAAGTTTTTCGCCGACCGTAAGTTTTGCTATTTTGTACATGTCATTTTTGAAAAAAAGAAAATTTACTTTATTAGTAAAAATGTGTAACCAAAGCGTAAACCGTAGGTGGTCTTCTCATCGTATCGACCTTCCAAGGGCAAACGTTTATCAACCGGATTAATTAATTAGTCTGCTCGACTCTTGGGCGCACACTTTTAAAACCTATTATTATCCATTCAGTAGTCATTGCGAACGCTCATTTCGTTTAATGTGCGTTCGTGTTTTTTCTTTTTTTTTGTTTGCTACAGCGAGGATAGAAAATTTACGACCTTTACGGCAATCTCCGCTACGCTATTTTTAGTGCTGGTTGCTCGGTTTTATTGCACGTGCAAATGATTCCGATGGATTTAAGCCGTATATTTACGTATTGTTCGATATGCGTATTAGTTTTCCCATAAAGGAAGCAATTTTAACTTGTCGAGCCACACGAGAAGAAAAAATATCGATGTTGTTTCATTTATTAGAGGAGAATGTTCTACATAGAAGGGATTGTTGCTCATATCATAGATATGATGAATTTTTCTTTCATTAAATGCCAAGTTCAAAATTTAGATTAAGGAAATTTCAACAATTAAAAACCTCATTGATAAATATTTAAAGGTTGGGGAGCAAATTTCAAGAAGAATATTGCCTTGATCTTCACTTTCAATTTACTAATGCAATGCAGTGTGAAATAAAGCTTTAACTTTTTTGAGGAATTTATTTTCTTACCTTATATTATCGGCCTTTACATCCATGTTTTTTTTTTGAAAATATATACAGATTATTCAAAAATATTTGAGATGAAGGATAAGTCAACTCCGAAAAAATAAAAATTTAGATTGTCAAGAAAAATCCCCAAAGTTCTACAACAATTAAGTCTCAAAACTTGTATCAATTTCAAAATACAACCAATAGATAATATAACACAGGAGAGTCAGCTGAGGTGTTTTTGGCGACGTGCAGAGAACGGGAAGGGAAAGAGAAAAACGAGGTAGAACAGTTAAAAGGAAACGGCGAAGAAGGCCACGGAAAACATGGACAGATGAAGTGAGAGGGGCAGTGGAGATGAGAAACATCAAATGGAAAAGTCTCACAAAAATGTTGGGTTGGGTTTGCTCCGTTAAAAATGGTAATGAACTATTTAATTTACGAAACGAACCCAACTCCAACTCTGGCATTTTTGTGAGGCTTTTCGTGATAAAAAATTATTCTTTTAATTGAATTAAATTTCAGGGGTAATTGTCCCATTTCCGCCATCGCCCTTGAGATATTGTGGACCATGCGCTCCCGCATAAGTTAAAACAATTGCACATGATTCTAAAAATAAGAAATAAAAATAACTGAAAATATCTGATGTGTGAGAGTCTCGATTTCTCTGTCGTGTCAGGCTCAATTGTTCGTCAAGAGATGCCGGTAACATTCACAATTAACGGTGCTCTATGGATATCGGTGGACTTCTAGAGTAACAAGCTCTTAGTCTTTAAAAAAAATTAAAAAATTGAATCAATGGCCATATAATCAATTTCAAGCAAGCAAGCATATGGAATAAGTTGAAACAACTTTAAATTATGACGTGCGAACTTGACAGTTAATGCTTACAATTATGAAACTTCAAATACAAATTTGAATTAGATCCAAACCCTTTCTTGCTCGATTTTCTCATATGGAATTTTTTTCCTTTTTTTATTGAAAATTAGCAAATTTCTCAAATAACAACATATTTGGTTGTCTAGCGTGTTGACTCGTACAAAAGCCAAGAATCGGCTAAAATTACTAAAGGAGAAGCTCAAATATTAAACAAATTGTCTTAGGAAACGTATTGATTTTTGTGTGGTGATACAGTTTTCAATTTTCAACAAACAAATTTCGCAAATAAAATTAGTAAAATTTTCCCAGAAACTATAACATTTTCAATTTAAAAAATGTATGTTACATAATTTTCCTGGGGCAAACTTTTCAAATAAAATTTCTGACATAATCCAACTATTTTTAACGAAATGTAAGCAAATTTGTGGCTTTGAATTTTAATGAAACATGTTAGGACAACTTTTGATAATTAAGAATTCTTTTCGAATGTCTGCACCAGTTCTTTTACTTAAAATGTGATTTAAAAAAAAAAAAAAAATAATGATAAAAAGCAATATGGAGCAAATTAATAAAATTACAGAGCAAATTTTTATGAACTAAAAATTTGTGTGAGGCTAATTTGATCTAATGGAAATAGTTTTTTCTTTACAATAATTTCAAGAAACGTGACTTTATAGAGCAAGTTTTCAGGTAAAATTGTTTCCTTGTTGGGAATTTTTATTTTAAAAAATATTTCATCTTGTTAGTGCATAATTCTGTCGTTTTACACGTTTTCTGGGTTACAAGAAGAAATTCATGAAATCATATTTCATGCATTTCATTGACGTTTTATTTTAACGTCCAAAAAATATCCGTAAAACATTCCTCGACACAAACGAAGATAAACTATCCTCAATAAAAATCGCATAAAATAACTATTAAATGTAATCCTGGGTAATAAAAACAAGCAAAGCTCTCTTATCGAAGTTTAAACGCACGAACGTGACGAATATCTCAATAAATTCCGAAGCGATTCCGGCGCGCTTAACTATTGTTAGATAAGATTACAAGATGCAATCTCAACCTAAATAGACAAGGTTTTAGTTATTGTGTTGGTTGTATATTCGCAAGTCATTTTTAAAAAAATATTTAATAACTGACATACTTTTAAAAACTTTCAATTTAAAACGAAAAATTCGAAACTTGATTGTAAAGAAAAATGTGTTTCGTGAATAATTGCAAACAGAGCTTATCTGGTAAGTTTACGATTGCTCTAAACACGTTAAAAATTTAGATTAGCAAGAAAAATCCCCAAACTTTTTCAACTATTAAGTCTCAAATCTCATGACATACTTTTTAAAAACTTTCGATTTAAAACGAAAAATTCACAACTTCATTATAAAGAAAAATGTGCTTTTGTAAATATTTCCAAACAAAGCTTACCTGGTAAGTTTACGGTTGCCCTAAACACGTTAAAAACACACGCACAGTATAAAACGGAAGAACAAGTTTTTGAACTTAACTATTAAAATCGCGTAATTTCGAAACTTGACGCACTACAACACAACCACATCTGCTGATGGTCGTGCGCAAACTAAATTCTGTAGCTGAAGGCGTCCAACGTCATTCGCGTTCGATGTGAACCATTGGAGGAAGAAGGGACATCTTGGATATTTTTTGAGATTAATATGTCTACCTCACGTCACTTTACAATTAAATGAAAAGAAATTGAAAATTCATTGACCAAACAAGCAGAATAATTTTCTTCTCATTTTCTTCAAATATGTTTAGGATTTTGAGAATACGACATCTTGGGCAAAATTTCCATATTAAATTAAATTAATTTACAAAATTAAAAAAAAATAATGTTAAAAAATATATATTTTTTAAAATATTTTGATGATTTTATAAATAAATAAATAAATAAATAAATAAGCGTTTAGTACGTTGGTACATCTACACTGCACAAAATATGTAGACATTGCTCTAAGAAAAATATCAAAAAATATTTGACACGGAAGTCGCTGCATAAATTTGTTCTTATAATTATTTCAGAATTTACTTTACTAATGTTACTATACTACGTTCGTAAATTCGGAGGAGTCAATTAAAATTCTTAAGAAATTCGCATCTAACTGGCCAACTAACGGTAATTTCGAAAATTGTTCCTATATAATTCTGGCTCATGTATTTACTCCTCCGAATTTACGAACGTAGTATAGCTTGTTGGAAATCTAATTGCGTTAAAAGTTGAAACAGGAGCAAACAAAACTATAGGTATAAATTTACAACTTTTACAAATACTCGATTCCACTAACTAAGTTAACTTGATTTACAATTCTTTAAACGTTCGTTTGACATCAACGTTTCTTGTTATTTCTCTCTCGTTTGTTTGTGCAGTTTAAACAAATCGTTAAACAAACGTCGATTTTTACAAAAATAATCAATTCACGCGCAAATTTCCACGAATTTAAATGGTAATTTCGCCCACGTTTCGTCGTCGTGTTTAAAAATTGCACCTTTTGTTTGAAATTAATGTTTTTGACATTGTTAATTAGATTAGACTGTTATGGTGACTTGGGTTTTGTTAAATTGAAGAAAATTGCATCAGCATCAAGCATAATGAGAATAAATGGGAAAAAATTCGGCCAATTATTAACTATTAATTATCAATCAACTCGATCGAGCGTTGAAGTCTGTAGTGGTCAATACAACTCCACTCACAGAGCTGCGCTGATGAGTAACAGCATACAACATAACAATTTAATTTTAACAATGTGGAAATTATTGACAAAAAATAAATTTCAAAAGAATATTTTTTATATACTGAATTGTTTTAATATTAAATTTAATAAATACTCGGCAGTTTCTTGTTTTTTCTAGCCTTACAATAGCTGGAATACGTAACGTGGTACGTAATAGGGATTGTAAAAGCTGGTTCATCAAATGACAAATAGACTTTTTCATTTTTTATAACCGTTGAACTAATTACTGGAACATAAGGTATTTATCAATTTCAAATATATTTATTACACGAAAAAGATTACAGTTTTATATATTTTATATATTTTTATGTCGTTATAAATTATATTTTAGAACATTTTCACGTTTTTTTACTGGATGATTGCTCAGTAATAAAAAGGTAAGTATAGTTAGTAAAACGGGCGGGCAAATTCATTTAAATATTAAAAAAAGAATAATAATATTTAATAATAAATATTTGATGAATGGCAAGCTCCCCTTTTTCATAAAAAAATGTCCCCTCCCTTCAATTGTTGAACTGTTTAAGTTCATAAATAATCATATACATAATAATAATCATATACATGACATTGAATCTCATTGTAATATTGCTTAATAGTAGAGCTTAATCGTCTTGCTTAATCATTTTTCTCGACATAGATTTAAAGTTGATTGTATTCAGAACTAATATTTTTGATAATAGTTGTGCCCCCCCCCCTCGAAACAATCTCCCCCGGGAGTCGTGCCACACAATTTGGAAAACACTGCCCTAGGGAGACGATTTATAAAATTAGTTCCGGTATGTTCAGAAAATCACGTTACATTACCTGGTATTATTGTCACGTTTGTTATTTTTTATTTTTGTAATAGTTTCCATTCGCATGTATGTATATTTTCAAACAGTTCGAAACTCTTCACACTACAGTCGCTCAAAAGTAATGTTTTCAAATCGGCCGGTTTTTTTACAAAAAATCTGTTATAAAAAGTTACTTGCGATTTTTTAGTTCGCTAATTATTTCTGAAACATCATATTCTGTAGTTTCATTACATCGTTCTTTTTCTGCAATTTTTATTGATCCAAACGCCGTCAAAAAAATTTGTGAAATTTGTATTTTTCAGCTTAGAAAATGCACAGACCCGTCGATTTATTTTGCATTTCATTTTCGTTTTTTAACACCTATTATCCATCAAACGGCATACACTTGGACGCCGACCGGACGACTCATGAAAGAATGTGAGGGCAGGTGTATGACGAAGGTACCCTACCTTCATCATACACCTTCGACAAGCCATTTGATTTGAAATTCCAAATTTGTTAACATACGAAACCGACTTGGAAACTTTGGGCGTTAATGTACGAACAATAAAATAATTCAAAATTAAAAGGCGACGACTTCCAAACATGTGGATGGTTTGACATCGCCTCATTACACGCACATTTAAACCACATAACATATTAAAATGAAACTAAATCTCCATGATATAAATGACGTTTTTTAAATTAAATTTATAAACGTTTCTTTTTTTTTTACTTACAAAATTAATTAATTAAATTTAATCCATTTAACGTTCAAAATTTTTGTTTGTCCGTCTGCAATTTATGAAAGAAAGACTTTAGAGGCGCCAGGCGCCCGACATTATTGTCAGCGTAATGTGTACTCATCTTTTTACCCATCGCCATCAAAGTCTGAGCGGGAGTTTTGTGAGCTTTCTGGCGATTAACGGTCACGCTTATTATATAACGGTCACCGGAAAGAAAAATTTCTTAAACGATGAGGGTCAGCAAACTCGACATTTTTTTGTGTTAATCGACGCCATCAATTATTTTATAACTAATGGATAGGACGATTATATGAGTTCAAGTTAGGTTATGTACGTGTGACGTTGCCTTAAACCATCCGAAATTACATTTAAATTGATGTTATTTTGAATATCTGAATATCTATTTTCAACGCACTATTCTTCTCTTGATCAAAATTTTTGCATTTCTTTATTTCCATTCAAACGTAAACTGAAAATAAAATAGCAAACCTGCGATGACGCCATTCATTGCTTAAAAACTGAAAAGAATAAAAAATCTATCGTAAGGGAAAATGGGTTTTTGAAAACAGAATTGATCTCTCAGAGGAGTGTGTATTTACGATTTTAACAAAACAATCAAAATTTGCAGAAATATTTCATGTCATCATTGAGAACAGTGAGAGGATAAAAGGGCATCGAAAATAAATATGAATAGAACAGATGAAAAATAAATAAGATGAAAAGAGACAGAGTGAACAGATTGAATTTAAGTAACGAATAAGTAAGAATAATTGATATTTATTAATGAGATATGTAATAATAGTTTTATTGTAATAAGTTGTAATAAGAATGGTCTGATTAAAAAACACATCAGAATAACGTTATTTTAATTAAGTTAAAGTTCGAAGAAACTTGAAAGAAGAAAGAAGAATCTAAATATACTTAAAGTTCTCTAACCGGAGTTGCTTCCAGTACTTTCAACATCTGATAAAAATACTTTTGTAGATGCAAAGGGTGTGACAATTTGCAATGGTTTCGAGTTATTTATAGATATTTTATTTTAGTTCCCCTTTTCTGGACAAATATATTTATTCTAACAAATAATTCACTGATAGACTCAGTGAATTATTTGTTAGAATGACTCAGTGAATTATTTATTATCTGGCTGATTTTATTTATTTTATGCATCCCTTAAAAATTGAATATTTTTCAGTCATAATTTTTTCTTATTGTAAACTTAGCTACTACAAGATAATATCATAGTAGGCCTCGTTTTATCAAAAAAAAATAATTATAATAAAATTGATTTGAATTACATAAATTTCCTAAATCCAAAAATATTCCCTTTGTCATTTTTCAATTTTTTTTTTATGAATTCTTACACCTATATACAGCCTGTTCACAGCCTGTTAACTTTTTTATTTAAAGAGATACAAACTAAGTTAAATGGACAAAGTTTAAGTACCTTCGCGCAATAAATTATAAAACAAAAGAACATCGCGTTGCTAAGATACCAGCATAAATTGCCTAACTTAAAAATATAAAAATATACAGGTTGTTCAATTAAAAAAATTAATCTCTATGCTTGTATCTTAGCAACGCGATGTTCTTTTGTTTTATAATTTATTGCGCGAAATGCGCATTGAAAGGTACTTAAACTTTGTCCATTTAACTAAGTTTGTATCTCTTTAAATAAAAAAAGTTAGCTATTATAGAATATTCTCGCGAACAGGCTGTATGTATAAGGTGTTCCTCAAGGCAATGTGTTTGGACCTGTACCTTATTTCCTCTTTACAGTTGACTTAACAACACTAATATCATTACTGATGATCTGCAGATGATGCACAACATTAGCTATAAAATTTACGACAAATCTTAGTGTCTCATATTTTCGGTATCTACCATAAATATAAAAATGTTAGTGTTTTATAGATAGATACAGATAAGTTTTTTTATTTATATCATTTTTTCTCCTTCAAATAATTAAAACGTTATCAATGTATTATTTAAAATAAAAATCGTTTATATTTTCTATACAGGGTTAACGTAAAGGTTGGAACATATTCGATAAAATCTTCATTGGGCAAGTAAGAAAAAATGCTCGGACAGGTCGATTTTCTTTTTCAATTGTCCATTTTTTTGTATACGTCATCTATGTTCGAGTTATGACGTCATCACTTGTTTTTTTTAAATTACAACACCCTCTTTTGATAGTACCATTTGAAAGAGTACATTTTTCTGCGTATATACGCCAATTTTTATGGTATGTTGCATAAGAATATTTTCGAGATATTTATTATTATTAATGTTTAATAACCCATTGTTATATTATTTTCGTTCCGACAATGATCGTAGCTCCTATTTTTGCATATGTACCTATTATGCTTAGCAACGTGACTTTAGTGAACAAAACTAAACGTCAGTGTCAAATATTGCGCAATACAATATTTTCGAGAAAAAGAGCTTTGGTATTCATTGCAATTTAATGAAATAAAATTTCGTGGAAAAATTTGACAGTGACAGTGAC
>JAFFZR010028367.1:0-12887 GCA_018397195.1 Lethrus apterus | reverse complement strand
TCATGGATTAGTTGGATTAATTTGTTCATTTCATTCATCTTTCTATTAAAATTGTAAGGCCGTTTTTCTTGATTTTTTTTCTTATGCAACCTATTTAAATTTGCATACCGTTGAAAACAGAATTAAAAATCATAACGAAATAACAAATAAAAAATATAGGTTGCCATTTAAAAAAAAATGGCGATGACGTCATAACAAATAAATGAAGGTATTTAATAAAGAATTTTTTTCGCCATGTTGTAGCTAAGACTGTCCCATTTAATAATATACATGGTTTGTTGGTGATTATATCACAATTGAAGTCGCTATAGTCTCGGGCCCGTTTTGTAGAACGGACTGTATAAAAGATCATCGTAAATTATACCGGTTGTTAAAAAAATGTCGGATATTTTACCCAATTGCAGTACTGATGGAAACAAACAAAAAAATCTTAGTGAACATGGGTCCGCAATTCGACTGTTTCCGAGATATAGTGGATTTTCTGTTTTGAAAGTAGTCGCTTTTGGGAAACAACTTATTGTGACTTAAAATTAGTTCTGTCAGACATCTGTCGCCAGATTACTTATCATTTGCGTCATTTTTTTCTGTTCGCAAATTATGGCTGTTTAATTGGTCCAGTATTTCTCCCTAATCGTTTAACGGGAGAAGTATACTTGTATTTTTTAAGAAATGAATTGCCCGTTTTGTTGGAAGGCGTGCCACTTTTTAACAGATTATGTGGTTTATGCACGACGGAGCCTGCATATTTTTTCTTCATAAATTTTTTTTAAATCAAAATTACAACGGGAAATTGATAGGTCGGGGTAGTCTAACTGCATGGCTTCCTAGGTCTCCTGGCTCCTGGCCTGACACCTCTCGATTTCTATGTTTGTGGACATCTAAAACAATTGTACGCACGACCTGTCAACAATTTGGAAGAACCCCGGCAACGAATCGTAAATTGTATAGAAATTCGAACTCCAGGAATTTTCGAAAGTTTGCGCCGATCATTCGTAAGGAGGTGTGAAACGTGCTTAGAAATAAACGGTGGACATGTAGAGCATTTACTTTAGTTTTCCTTTAAATTATCTTTTGTTTTATGCACATTGTCATTGCTTGTAATTTGAGTCCTAATAAAACAATATAAAATCGACTATATCTCAGAAACAGTCGAGTTGCGCGGACCCGTGTTGACTAGGACTTTTTTGTTTGTTTTCATTAGTACTATAATTGTGTAAAATATCCGATACTTTTTTAACACCTGGTATATGAAATCGAACAAATTCAGTTGTCTTAAAATCACTACCGATTTATACAATCAATTTGTTCCACCAAACAATTCACTAAGATCTCAATAAATAAATTAAATAGTCTACCAAGCAGTAAAAATAATTGTATTACGAAATTTAAAAAAAGACGATTTGAGAAAAATAACCGTGAAGCGAAGTTGTTTTTTTAAAAAGATTTAATTAATACGTGTACATACTTTGAATGTTACATTATAACTAAGTTAAAACTTATTGTTCGCATCTTCCCATCAAACTTGCTGAGACAGCTTTCTGAGATATTGGATGTCCATCCTTGACCGCATCATACGATGTGTCGCTTCATATTACTTTTGGTCCAACGTTAATCATTTACATAAATCTTTACAATTTACATAAATTACACACAACATACAACTGATTAAAAAACTCAACCGTAATTTCGTTTAAAATACAAAATAATTTACTTTGCAAGTATTGATAGATTATAAAACTTGAACAGTTTTCGTAAAGTAAAGTATATAACGTAACTTGAAACAAAATAGAATAAATTACAATATAATTGCCAATTTGGATTGCAGAATAGAGTCAAAAGTTGGTTTTTGTTTTAACAATTGAATTGTTTATCGATTTCAATTATACTTTACGACAATCTGGAATTGTATGTATTTAGGCATATTAATTTTATAATATTATTTTTTTTAATTCATAATAAAATTATTTTTAACGCTTGCTATACTCGTTTTATTTAATTTTTTTTTGAGATATATGTTAATTGTTTGGTGCCACAATATGACAGAATTCAATATATCCTGAATCATAATAATAAATTTAAGTGCAATATTTTTTATTTTAGGATACTTTTAAACTGAAAAATATACATTTATAAATAGCTTAAAGATAATATAATAATATTATGTCGGGGAACATTGGAGTAACAGAAATTTTAGAATAAATGAGTTTTAAACAGATCCTTTTTAAATACGGTCAACCCTTCCGTTCCTTTTAAACTCGACGTGCGTTTTATTGGTACGACATTTCCTTTGACCACGACTGTACATATGGGCTTGGGTTTTTGTCGTGGGTTTGGCTTTGCTTCGTTACAATCATTTAACTAAAGATGTGTAGATCATGCTTGGGCGCACTGATTTTCAGTAAAACAGAATCGAATGTGTCAGATGTTACAGAAAGGAAAACTGACGTTCAATGGGCACGTATCGGAGGTGTCTGTCCCATCAAACACCATCAACTTTAATGAAGATGAAATGCTGATGGCAACGATCACTTGCGTAGTGTCTGCAAAGGAGATCTGGTGCAGACAGATATACACCCCAGAATCAGTAAGTTTATTAAAAATTGTAAAAATTGAATAAACATTTTGGTTTCAGGATGCGTTTGCAGACATGATGATCAGTTTCGAGAAATATTACGAACGATATCATATATTTGAAGACGTCGCGAAAGCAAGAACCATTAACGCTGGTGGCTACTATGTAGCTCTTTATGAATCTAATTTTTATCGAGTAAGAGTGTTTGAAGTTAACGACGATAATGTGAATTGTTTCTTCATTGATTACGGGGACGAACAAGTAATACCAAAGAAATACATCTATAAACTGATAAGGGAGTTTGCGAAAGAGCAAGCACAGGTCGGTTTATCGAACCGTTAGTAACTTTATTTGAGATTGTGAAATTTCAGGCGTTCATATGTCGACTGGCCGGTCTAGAAGACCTATACGAGGTGTCTGCCAACTCTGACCATTTACTCGCGCTATCTGAACAAGTCGTCCAAGTCGTACCAGCAGATATCGGTACGAAAAAAATATGTTTTAAATATGTTTGCTTAGTCTTTAATTTCAGGCAAAAATAATCCAAACGATCCAATTTCTGTCGTACTGTACGATTCTGAAACTAATATTTCAATCAATGAGAAGTTGATCTCGCTAATAACTATTGAATCTGCTACACCAGTTTTAGATAAAGTAAGTTTTAGTATCCCTTACTCCGCTTCGTCTTCTCCAACACTTTCAGTAGGGGGTGCTTTCTTTGCCCATAACATTTTCAACGACTAATGCATGGCGTCACCTCTCGGTGAGTGCCGTAAGCATTAGTCTAACTGCCGGAGGCATAGGTCGAGAGCCCGGCAAGCATTAGTCGCTCACAATAGCCGTACTGACGACGAGTATCAACTCAGAAACCAACGTTGGTCTGCGGATGTGAGTGACTAATGTAAGTCGAGCTCGTGTTTCAAATAAATTTTCAACTTGTGTTTCCCTCCCTTATTTCTCCTTCTTATTGTGCCTGGCATCCTGGATATGCTCATATCCAGTCCTTGTTTTATCTCTATTGTTAACTTCAATCCTTATCATCTATTCTAGTGTTTTCCAGTTACTCTCCTTCATCCCTTTCACTTTCCACTCGACTCTCGCTGCCATTTCCCTGATTTTTATTTTTCTCCTTTTCTCTCATGGTGAGGACTACATATTCCAGTGTTAACCATACCAACTTCAACGCCTACTTTATGGATCTCTGCTGCACCGTTCCTCAAAATTTTGTTAATGTTTTTCTATTTATTTTTAGGATAACGTGACTGAAGTTTATGTTTGTCACGTCGAAGAAGAAGACATATACCTACATATACACTCACCCGGCTTTGAAAAGCTCGAAGCGCTCGTTTCTGAATTGGAGGCATCGCTCGCAGAGAGACCAGCGGAAATTTCAACAGCCATCATTACCCCCGAAAACAGCAAAAATCGTTTGTTCTTTGCAAAATATAAAGCGGATGGTCATTGGTACCGATCAAAAATAATTGATTGGTCGCCGAGAAACCAATATGCTCAGATATATTTTGTGGACTACGGAAACTGCGATGTTGTTAACGTGGCCGAAGAAACTCTTTATCCATTGGATGAAATATCTGATGTTATTAATCAGTTTCCAGCACAGGCCGTTAAAGTTCGTATGATGGTCGATTCGCGCCCCAAGGACTTCGTCGATAAAGTGAAGAAGTTAATGCCTAACGGTCAACCTGTCTTGCTTAAAGTCGTCGAATGTGATAACGAGAAAGTTCCGTGGGTGAAATTTTTCAAAAGGATCGAGCCCAACAACGATTTGGTTTCGATAAACGAATCGATTAATTTCGATACCGAATTGTAAGATAACAATTTGTATGATATTTGATAGCAAGTAGGTTTTTTTTTAGACATGAGAATTGTAAGCCTGAAAAATTACAACGACTTCTTTCCTTAAATATGTTTGATGATTTGACACGTAACAGTAACAGTAAGTTTTCGAATGGGGGGGAATGCTTACATTAAACTAATTAATTTTTTAATGTCCACAGAAAACATACCATCGGCAGGATTTTTAAAAAGTCCACAGTTACCAAATAAAGGCGAATACTTAGACGTTAAAATACCATGTGCTGTAAGCCCTTGGAATTTCTTCGTAAGTGAGTTAAAAATTTTTCTCAAAAAGTCTGAAATTCGTATTTAAAGGTCCAACCACACGAATCTAATGCCAAACTTAGTTCACTGATGACGGCTTTGCAAGAAAGGTACGCTAATGTAATATATTCACCGCTTCAAATCGACGACATCAGGCCGGGAAATATTTATGCTTCGAAACATGAAGATGGAATGTGGTATAGGTACTTATTTTGGTTTAAAAAAACCTTTGTTTGGCATGTGCTTCCCCTATTCCGGGCTGTTCCGTATACGCAAATTTCTTTATTCGTTTATTATATTTTGCTCTATGGATAAGTTCGAAAATTTTATGCCCTTCCATCTTCTTCCACCACCTGATCAACTTTACTACTTTATCCCCCTCCTGACTAGCCCTCTTCTCTACCTTCGCCGCTGACCATTTTGCTGTTTCATATAAGTCGATTCTATGGCCATGTTCAGCCGGGTGATTGCTGGGCCAGCGTTTTGACAGCAGCTAATTGAATGATAACTAAATGACGGCACGTTGGCGTTCACTGGCTGCTATCATGGCGCTGGCCCAGCGTTGACCCCGGCTGAACAAGGCCAATGTTTCTCTCACTGTGACAAATTTTCTCAGCCCTCTTCCCACCTCCCTAACCACCTGCCTTGTCCAACTCTTCTACCCCACTATTTCTTACTTTCCATTCATATCACACCACCTTCTTTTTGGTCTTCAGTTCCATCCTCTCTACCCATTTTATTTTGATATTGTGATTTATTTATTAGGGTACATTCAGTTATTTGTTTGCAGGACTAGTGTTATAAAGGTTATACATTCCGGATCTATTTCTGTTTACTATTGTGATTTTGGTTACTACGCCAGTTTAACTTTGCAACAGCTCATTACGTTAGAGCCACAATTCTTAGAACTGCCGTATCAAGCAATTAAGGCAAAATTGGCGGGTATGATATATCAAAGTGTAAAACAATTGCATTACACTTTTAAACTTTTAGGTATTAAACCAAAACAAGAAAAGTGGACTATGGACACTTGCAAATACTTTCAGAAGTTAGTGTTACGCAAGTCGTTCGTTTCCATTTTAGTCAATATAGAGAAAGACGAAATGTATCGGTGTGACACCGTATTGAATTTAAAGTTAATCGACACATCAACGGAAAATGATATATACATAGCGGAAGTACTTATAAAGAAAGATATTGCTGTTCAAGCCGATTGAAAATGTTTTATAGATTGATGAATTTTCTTAGGTTAGTTTATTTGTTTAAGAATATTTATTTATTTTTTTTATATGTGAAATAAAAATATTTGTTAAACTCTTACAGCTGTATTATGAAGTTATTAATATGCTTTATTATTTTGTTATTGGGAAAAATGTAGTCAATAAAAGAACCATTTCTGCTCAAGTACGGCCTCGAGCAAGAAAGAATTAATTTATGTTGTCAATTTATAATACAAGTATGTAATTATTATTATATATTGTACATAATATTGACAAGACAAGTTGACGAGTCGTCTTCTGTCTTTATTTTTATCTTAATGGATTTGTTTTATATCAAAATGTTTGTGCATTTAAGCTTAGAAACATGATAAATTTGTTCTTTTTTGATCTGGTCTTGACTGTTAGGTTTAGTTGTTAAAGCTCGTAAATGTTTACACATGCACATTTTTTAATTTTAAGATTAAAAAATTGGGACATGTTTATTTCCTATGCATTTCTTTAGTGCTTCGTTTACATATTGTTTCGCCCTGTTTGAGTTACTTCTATTATGTTACCTGTATAATGTTATTAACATTTAATAAATATATATATAGCAATAATATTTTTGTATGAAATAAATGTTCACAAATAATTATGCAAGTTTCATTATGTGTAAGTGGCCATTATATAATTGGTAGGAGTTATTCGACAAATGGGAAACAATCTTGATGCTCATCTAGATTTTTTGGCGAGTTTTTAGATTTTTGCCGTTTTAAGATGAAGTCACCGATGGGGCGCACAACAAAATAATAAAAAACTTCCACAAAACTAAGTATACTCGCCCCGATGAATAGAGCCGTTGTACCACCCATTGATACTAAAATGGTTTAATATATGTTTTTGTAATTTAATGTTGATTAAATTACCTACAAGATCCAGTTTTCCAGTAATGATGTTCCTTTTATATCGTTCACTTGGTAAATGATCCAAAAATAATTCAACTATAGCAAAATCTTCAGGCATGCTGCAAGACAAATCAATCATAAAACTAATAAAAATATTGCTCATTTACCCAATTTTTTCTTCTTTTATAACTGACATCTCCAGCTCTGTACAACTTGGGATGCAATGGCAGACAAGACCGCTGCGATTCGACCAGGAAGCTTTTAAAACGTCCAAGTTGTTATAATTTTCATTCAGACATTCCAATCCTATTATATTGCATTGCAAATTATATGCTAGAATAACAATTTAAATGGTGTCCGTTAAAAGTGTGGAATTTACTTGTATTCGGCATTAGATGATGGGCACATCCGCAAGTTTTAATTTGGGCGTTTTTGCGACACTGAACGCAACAAGCAGTGTAACTGTAAAAGGGATACACATCTATGTCTGTCGACTCGTCCATAAATTTACAATTTCGTTGAGCAATGCTAACATCCCTTACTTCATCTTGGTTTTCTATTTCGTTTAAAGCTATGTATCGTTTAAAATGTACGTGTGGTGTAATTTGGAGTACATCTGTTTGTAACGTCGTTATAGATGGTACTTCTTGCTCTCCGAGGATAAAACCCTTAATGAATTATAAGATTTTATATTTCGCAAAGGCGAAAAGGCTACATGAGAAATGACGAGATTGAAAGGGAATATGTTAAAAATGGAAATGAAAACAAGAAATCTAAATTAATATTCAAAGAATGAAGAACAGAATACATAAATATAGAAAATAGTCAATTAAAAACAAATGAAGGAAGATAACAATACAATAACGAACACATAAGGCACATAAGCGACAAGGAAAAAAAGAAGAATATGTAGCATGTACATACATACATTTGCACTTTGGAAAATTTCTAAGTATAGACTTCCAGGACCGGTTTCTTTATTCGAAGTCATTTTTAAATGTGGTGCATTCTTGTTTCTATAAATTGTTTTAATTAAATGTATTAAGTAATCAATAACTAAATACCTAGTCTGTTTCGAATTCAATGAGTAGCAAGTCCCCAGTTCTGTATCCATCGGCACAAAATATTCACAACATTTGAATTTTAAGCTGTTCCATTTGCAATTTTTTATTATGTCTTCACATTTACTTCGAACCTAAAACACAATGTTTGCATATACTCGTGACCATGGTTTTACTGACGGAGAAGGATGGATGGCTGGGGAGTTTAGAAATTGTAATTTTTGTGGAGAAGGGAAGGATGAATGGGAACATTGGATGTCTGAGTGTAAGGAAGGATCCAAGGAACAGAAAGAGGAAGGGAAACCATGGCGTAGATGATATGGAGAAAGAGGACAAGGATCACAAATACTGAAGAAGGTGATATAAAAATTGAAGAGTGCGCAAAAGCACGTGGATCAGCAGGAACAGATGTAGGAGGGTGAATGTTTGTATGTACAGTGCGTTCGTAAATGATTAAAATGAAATTCAAATTAACCGCGCAAAATTCGAAATTTAAGTTGGTAAAAAATAAATTGCCCTATCTTTTGTGTCATTTGCTTATGTCTTACGCGGTCTTTCGTCTTGTCAATTTTCGATTAAAGTTTATATTAGTGTTTTATTGTTTGTTGTTGCGTTTTTTGTTGTTATTTTGGATATTTTACTGCTATTTCGCTTTTAATAAACTAATAAAGTGAGTGTTAAAATAACGTCTAGGGATTTATTTGTTAGCATCAGGGTTGCCATAATGAAGTATTTAGCGCTAATAGTAGTTTTTCTTGCTAACAACTGCGCCCTTTTTAAATAAATTGCGCCTACGCGGAAATTGTTTTTTTCTTATATCGTAACGCCATTTTGGCGCTTTTTGAACGTTGACGATAATTAAATTATAACATTACATAAAAATACAATTAATGCGATGGATATGCAAACTTTTGTTGGATTTTAAAAGAATTAAACAAAGCTTATACTGATTTCTACAAAATCGCAGTAGATGGCGTGTAACAAATTGCTACTATAAACTAAAAATTGCAGACATATAATTGGATAGTTGCGTAGTTTTGAAATATGTATTTATTTCCCTGTCCTTTATTCTTAATAATTACTTGCTTTGGCGCTTTTTGGTGTATTTTCAGCATGTTATTTGCGCGTTTGACTAAGGTGGAGTTGGCAACCCTGGCTAGCATATTTGGTTGCCTATGGTTCTCATCTTAATCATTTATGAATGCCTTTGTATTTATGAAATGTAAATAGAATGCCAATAAGATATTTTACTACTCGTGTCATTAATAATGTCAATACTTACTAATTCTGTGAACACTGTAAAGTTACTTGTCATGCAGTATGGATTTGGAGGTGCATGTTGTCCACAAACTTGGAGGGTATAGAACGACAATCCTCGGAAATACACCAATTCTTTCACCACTTCATCCAAATTATAATCGTGTGGATCACCGAAAATTCTAAAAAGCAATTTCTTTGAAAAACGATTGCGTGGAATAGTTCGATTACCTATCGGTGATTTCGGCCAGTTTTGTTTCGCTTTCCGTTTCACAGATAATCACCGAAGGGAACTCGGTATCCCAATCAAGATAACTAGTTTCGACGACAAAACTGATTGCGTTGTGTTGATAATCGTCCCAACTTGCACGTATCAATAGACTAGTCCCGTACCAGCTTAACGTGCAACATACAAGCCAGAACAACCTACAAAAACAATTTTTTTAGTCCCGTACCAGCTTAACGTGCAATATACAAGCCAGTACAACCTATAAAAACAATTGTATTTTTTAGCATTTCAATTGTAATATTTACTTTTCCGTCCAGTGTATGTTCTGTTTTGCTAGAAAATGAAAACCATGGAAAGACGTATTTAAAAGATAATGTTGTAATGCAGACATACTCAAATCTATATGACTAAAAATTGTTCTATCTCGATACAAATCTAAATTGATTTTATTCATGTTGTGTCGTAGTCAGTGCACAAAAGGGCTTATTAAATATAAATGAATACGGAATTGAGTTGAAATTCAATATTGTATGTAATGTAATTCCGCTTTTGAATTGTTTCATTTGTTAACAAATCACTTACATGACAATAATATTTATTAGAGTATAAAATTATACAGAATCAAGTCACAATACACAAAAAAAAACGGACATAACATGTAAAACCAAATAAATAGAACAGTATTAGTATGAATAAAAATAAAAACTAAATAAATTCTTTTAAACATGAAAACAAAGCATAGATTGTTTTATAAAACAAATTAATGTCTCGAAACGTTGACAAATAGTACATTGGAACGGAAAAACTTCTATGGAAACGTACTGGAGGAGTACCACTGGGTTCCACACTGGGACCAGTACTCTTGGTATATATAGACTGAAAATGTTGGGAGCGTTGAATGACGCAGAATGGAAGGAACTGAAGGCAGCGAAATAAATCCAGCAAATAGAGAATTACACATCAAGATTACCAGCACAAATAAATACGTTACTGTAACAGCACCCTTCAATGGGATTAGCACTTATAGCAGCTGGTAAGTACTCTTTCAGTAGCTCTTACTACCTTTTTCTTACGCGCGTAAAGACAGCCCTGAAAGCGCTTTGTACAGTCGACGGTGGAACAACCCAATACTGACCAAACTATTAGCCTTTGCTCGACACACGCGACCAGGCGAACAATATTATTCCGCAAGTAAGTAAAGCCATTAAATTATTTAACAATTTGTCATCCACTGTCGTCTTCCAGCTCATAGGCTACAGACATAGTTAAAAAAAACTTTCACAAGGACTATAGGAAACTTAATACTATACCTTTCTTTAAAGTAATTACGTACTTATAGCACTGTGTTTTGATCAGAATTAAAGTACCTACTCAATATAATTTTATTATATAGAAAACAAAGAAGGAACAGCACAGATATCATTCTTTTAAATTTACCATTTACGTACTTAAAATATATATATTCAAAATACAGATAAAACTGTTACATAAAAGCATTACATTAAATGCAGAGTTTAATATCGTACAATTGTGTTTAACCAGCGATTCTCCCTAGTATCCACAATCCAACAATACAAACCGCAGTGTACCACAAAATATTACCAGTTGGTATCTCATTTAAATTCTTGGTGCTTTCCTGTATATAACTACCCATTTCATTTTTAAAACTTGTCTTACTTATCAAATTACTTATTTCTCTATGATTATTATTAATTATATGCATTATATTTTTATTATCTTCGTCTATATGCACTATACGCTTATAAAGCTCATTAATATTCTTTTTATTTTCGTCCAAATCCCTTTTTATGGGAAACGAAATGTCGGAGCTGCTCAATGAATTAATCGTAGCTGCCTCCAAATTTTTCTCAATGAATTGCTTCAAGTCATTTTTTTTGAGCGTCGAATACACAAACGCCAAAAACGAACCCGTCACGCTTATTATTAATCCAAAATATTTGGTATATTCTAACTGAGCACGCTGTTTCTCGTGAGAGTCCCTTATGGCATTACTAAACGCCGTGAAGATTTCACGTTCTTCTTGATCACAAACGGCGAACGTTCGTGCTACTTCTTGTTCTTCTTTTAAAACCTACAATTTAAGTTGGTGTAATGTTAAAAGAAAGCAATATTAAGAGCAGCAGAAGAAAGTTATGGCTCGACAAGGAAGGCCAATAAGGACATCGCGGGATGACACAGGAAAGAGGCATACGATGGAGATAAACAACTTTGGTAGAAAGACTTAGGATTAAGTAAGTAATGTTAAAAGTAAGTATACATACTATGGTTTCTTCCTTTATCAGTGATAAAAACGTTTCGTAATCATCTCTTTTTACTTTAATTATTTGATCTTGAAGCTCGTTGGATTTTCTCCTAACGACTTCCAACAGCCCACCAAGTTCTCTACGTCGTTCCTGCGCAGACAATAATTTTTCCTAAAATGAGTCATTTAAGCCATATTAATTCGTTTTGTGGTGTACATACTTGTAAATTTACAACTCTGTCCTGGTACAATTTAACTTCATCGAGTCCGATTATTTTTGTGTACCATCTGTTTAAAGCGCCGACTTTTTGGTAAATTGTGTCTTTGTTAAACGTATTGACGTATTTCGGTGCCTCCGCTAATAAATTTGAGCTTAATACTTTCGTTAATGACTTATTTACAACGTTAATTACGGAATTTTTCATATTTGCCTCTTCACACACTATAGGATTAAAATAAATAAATTTATACGGCTCACATTGGGGTGCATGTATTCTTAATAAACATATAAAAAAGAGGTTGACAGATATAAATCTCCACGGGCCAGGGCCCAAGCGACCTTAGTCACAACACTGTAAAGGCGCCTTGGAAGAACATACCAAGACCTGAAAGATATTTAAATTAATATTTCATCATAAGGATTTGGAAGGTGGAAATGAGCAATTAATGTTTTCATCATCTTAATTTAACAATCAATAGTACGATTATAATTAAAGGGAAAAAAGGTTAATTGAAAGAAAGTATCTGAAATATCATGAGAATCCAGTATTATCCACTGAATTATTTAGTAAAGAAAAAAGAAACGAAAATCACCCGTCAGTAATCAGCAAATCAACTGATTTTTTCAACACCGGTAATAAAGAACTCACCCAAAACCCAAAAGCACCCCGATAAAAAAAATCACTACACTTTTTGCTTCTGCGCTCAAATCCAAACAATTCATATGAAAGGTAAATTCTTTAAAAATTGGAAAATTCAATATTTGAATGAAGTACATACGTTCAAAAACCATACGTCAAAAACGCATGAAAATGACATTTCATTTGGGGATTTTAAACACCTGTTGGTATTGTAGGTAACATCATAATCAACTTGTTTGCAGTAATGGACCGCATTAGTGATGACGTCAAAAACGAGCACGAAATTTAAACAGGAGTCGTTCACATTTTGACCGTCTTAAAACTGACCCTTATGGTTGATATAAATAGGTGTCAAATTAAATAGAACAATTTTGAATCTGCTGATATGTACTTATTATAAACATTTAAAATACAAGGCCGTTA
>JAFFZR010028366.1:0-12890 GCA_018397195.1 Lethrus apterus | reverse complement strand
AAAATTGAAAATATCTTATATCTTATTTTGTTTAATACAGGTTTTAGGATACTTAATTACCTATAACTCAAAAAGAATTAATTTTAGCTATAGGGAATGTTATACGCGATCGAAAAAGAACTTAACACTCGATCAAATGGCATAAAAATATACAAGTGTTCCATTTGAAAAAAACGAGTTTTAGCCTTTTAAAGATGCTGCAATTCATTATCAATTTTGAAACAACCTGTATAATATAACGAGGATATTTGGTAGTGCCTGTTTAACTTGAAGCATTGTTACCATTATGCCAACGAATCGTTACAAAAACATTAGATATTAATTTTTAAAGAGAAACTACCTAAATTAATTTTTTTTACCTAAAAGTGGAATATCTCGAAAACCGCTCAATTTTAGTATGGGGTCTGTAGTATAAACTTTCCATATTTTGTTCCGGGGAATCTGAAAATGCGACGATATATAGGATGTTCCATTTAAAATAACAAAGTTGTATAACGTACAGGCAAAACTAAACACCCTGTATATTTCAGAATAACTTTATGGTGTAGAGTACTTGACTCCAAACAACTTTTACTTGAAACATTTTTTAATAAAGTGAATAGGTAAGACGTAATAGACCGACCCCAGATAGTTGGCACACCCGGTATACGTGAAATTCTGATAACAGTGCGCGTCCGAAAAAATTTGTCCATCACTGTATATACATGAGATTCTGATATCAGATCCGTGTCCGGAAATTTTTTTCCATCACTGTATATACATGAAAAACTTCCTTTATCAAGTAATAATAGTAAGTAAAATACTCAATTGTTTATTGCACATTTTCAAAATAGCTACAAGAAACGATTAATTGAATTAAAAAAAAAATTCAATTTTCCGGCATGGAAAGCAGACATTCAACACATTGTAGAAGAGAGAATACAAAATTGCCTTCAAAAATTGAAAAATAAATCGACCCATTAAACAAAAATCGATTAATTTTCCAAAAAAATGGAAAACTCTACGTAAAACATTAAAAGGCGCTTTTCATCTCGTCCATGTTGCAAGTAAAACATTGTCAAAAATGTCGACTTAAGCTTCGAAACATTACATTATTACTTTTAAATTAATCAAAAAAGTATTGTTTTTCCATTTTCCGACATGAAACCCCCATGTTCGACTCACTGTTGAAAATAGGATAAAAAATGGCGTTCAAAAATTGAGAAATAAACATATCGCTCAGTTTAAAAAATAAAAATTGATGAATTTTCTAAGAAAATCGTAAATTTGGTATCGTCGTGGATGTTGGTACGTCTATAGTCTTTTAGTTCTAGTGCACCAGGCACATCTCTTTTCTTACGTAAGCGCACTTTTACTGGCGCGATCATGCATGTATGTGTGTCTATATCAATGTAGTATCTCTATCTCTTACGGCAGCAAACAGTCGTGTGGTCAATAAACTGCCAACCCGAGTTATTTTAATAGACTGCTACTCAGTCGAAGTTTTGACTCTGAGGTAAACGGATCGTTGCCGCGATTTCGTGTGATTGATTACCGCATCCGACGAACGCTCATCGCACACCGACTAACTTGACAGGTAAACTATTATTTAAGTTTGAGATACCGCAGGCGTATTTTTGCATTGCAATGCCGCGTATTTTTACGTTGCGTTACGGCGCGATTTTTCTGCCTTTCGTCAGAAACTCTTTGACAGCGTAGCACGTGGTTCTAAAGACGATAAGCGCACCATTTTCCTCTATATTTTCATATATTTTTTTTTTAATTGACGCATAAAATTTCACTTTTATCGGTATTTAAAATTTATAATCGTCATATTTGAAATCTTTACTTTTTGAAGTTGAAGAATTTTTTCTTACGTTTTTCACACAATTTCCCAATTTTATCGGCATCCAAAATTTACAATTGTCACATTACATAGTTTATTTAGAATGTATTCAGAAATGAAAAGGATAGACACAGATATAATATACAATACTTTTTATCTGTGTCAGTGATTTTACTAAAAATTATTTTTATAAAATTTTTGTCGTATTAATTTTTTGACAATAGATGATTTGATCTGCATGGTTGTCAATACAGAAGGATATAATATCTCACCATTTACCTGATCTTTACCATTAATTATTTCATTTCCGGATTTCCTATTTTTCTTCTTCTTCTTCTTTTCAGATTTTGTTTCTGCTTGTTCTTTCTCAAATTCCTCAAGTGCTTCCTTCATCAATTCGATGTTTTTCTTTGGAATATCTCCAGTTTCTAAAACTTAAGTCGCTCTTCGACTTGCTGTTTTATTTCCTCATCGAATATATGTGAAGTTTGTTCAGCAAAACTATCAACTAGAAACTGAAGACCCATACCATAGGTTTTAACAAGTAATTTCCATTAAAGTTATTTTTTTTTTCTTGAGTTTTAATTTGGTTGCACGCTCAAGAAAGAAAGAAAAAAAAATATAAGTATTGACACTAATAAAGTTATTTATTTATTAAGGAAAATAGGGATGATTTGTCTAGTGGCTTTGTCAGTAGTTCAATATTCTCAAGGCAAGATTCAAATCTTAGTTGGGAAATTGCAACTTTATTTCAGAATTGCAGTGTTTCTAATAGACTCTAATTAGGTTTTCCACGTTTTTCCAGTTGTATACTGGAATAGTTTTTAATGAGTTTCAGCCCGTTGAACGTTGAGGTAGTATTTATGAAAGACAATAAAAATCAGACCTTAACTAATTTTTTTCCCCTTGCGTACCCATAGAACTTTCAATCCTATACTAAATTAATGAAACAACCACATTTTCTTACCCTTTTCTATTCCTTCTGTACTTCCTTCTTTTTGAACTATTTTTTTCTGCAATTATCGCCCATCCTTGTTGAAAATTCCAAAATCCCTGTGTAAACAAATAAACTTTACACACTTTAGCAGGTGATGATGGAGACCATAACAAGAAAATTTTGTTAATATACTAAGGTCCAATCCTCATTGGTTTTCGAGCTACGGCTTTCACAAAAAAACTTAACAACAAACAACACATTTAGCGCACTCTAAAGTTATCACGGAAGATATTCAAACTGTCGTCCTTGCTCTTATAAACTAAATTGCAGTCGTTGTTGAAGAGATTCACGCACTCGACTGAAAGCACTTTGATTTCTTATTTGTTGGCAACCGTCTACTATTTTCTTTTAAACATACTAAACAAAAAAACCAATTGGTCTAATCTGGAGATCTTGGTGGCCCTGCGACAGGTCCTTCCAGACCAATCCGTCTGTTTTCGAACCGTTCATTTAAATAGTTGGGCTGGAGCTCCATCATGCATAAAACATATGTTTCTAATAACATCTAACAGCTCATCCTCCAGTAGCTCTCTTAACACGTCACGTAAAAAGGTCAGGTAGAATTGACCATTCAGTCGATTCGGCAAACGAAATGGTCCAATGAAAAAATCAACCACACCCCAGACATTTATCGAAAATCTAAATTAATGATTTCTAAGATGAATTGCGTGCGGATTTTCATCATGCATATTGTGAAAATTGAAAAGTCTATCACGAGTAAAAAATGCTTCGCCTGTAAGCAAAATGTTTCCAAGAAAATCTGGCTTTACACTCATTGTATTAGAATTTTTTTCTTGTTATGATCTCCACTATCACCTACCAAAGTGTGTAAAGTTTATTTATTAACACCCTGTATATACTTTTATGAATTTTACAATGTAAATTCCTTTAATCAGTGCGTATAGTCTGGATCGTAAGCCTTATTATTAGTGAGCACTCGTATGTGAAACTAAAATATTCAGTTATGCGCGCTTCTATAATAAAAACAATATCTATCACTAAAGCCTCACAATTGGGTTGGCTTGGGTTGATTCGCTCCGTAATGGAAAATTATAATGACTAAACAAACCCAACCCACGCATATTTTAATAAACCTATTTATCCCTTGGATCCGCTCTTGCATCTAGTGTTTTGATTCTTCTTACTCCATCTTCATTTTGCGTTGGGATACTTACTAATTAATACATTTTTAACTCGGCTATTGCGTTATTTCTTCTACTTCCACTAATATACATCCTCATTTTCATAGTTATCTTCAAAGAAGATTTTTATTTTGCGTCTGGTGTCGAATCACCTAGTGCCGGCCCTGATCTGTTGGCCCTTTTCTTTTGAGTTTTATTGCTCCTGATTCAATCAACCATTCAAAAATGGATTAATTTACAGTTTTCTTCATTTTTAATATCAATCATTTTTATTATTGAGTATTTAGTCCACGACATCATTTCATAAAGATCAAATCATATTGTAAATAATAGAAGATTGAAGAATGATATAAATCCTTGTTTTTTTTTTTTTTTATTAAAAGATTTTGAATAATTTTTCATGAAGATGATAATTCAAATTATAGCAAAGTATATTGACTAAGTTTTGAGATCTTTTCAGGGTATATTCAAAGGAGATATTTATTTATTTTTATTACTGAGCGAACCCAAACGCGTAACACTGTTGTCGTTAAACCTAAGGGGATTACATTGTCCATTTATTCCCTAGATCAGCTCTTAGTGGTTTCATTCTTCCTTCACCATCTTCATTTTATTTTACATTGGCTCACTTACTAATTGTTCATTTTTAGTTCGTATTTAAAATTTGTATTCTCTGTATACATATATTTGGTTTTTGTAATACAGCAACCCAATTTTCCATCCATCCAATTAGTTCATCCTCAATTTTTTTTTCTTACAGACGTTTTAGAAAAAACTTGTCTAACTATTTGATCTCATTGGAAATCTACTTCTTCGTTATCGTTTTTCAATGTTATTTTCTACTAAGTTTTTGGGGATATTTCTCCAATATCATTTCTAAAATACCTATGATTCAACAAAGAAGGTGATGCGTTTACAGCAGTGGTTCCCAAACTTATTTGGCCTACCGCCCCCGTTCCAGAAAAAATATTACTCGGCGCCCCCTGGAAATTATTTTTTATTTTAATTTTAATAGCAATTGAACAGAAAGATATATGTGTTAAATACACCTGTGGCCATCACCGCCCCTCTGGATAGCTGCAGCACCCACTTTGGGAATCACTGGTTTACAGCCTCGATTTTTTTATGTCCCTTGATTCTCTCTCACCACTTGTCCCAAGTTCGAAGAAATTATGAGGACTGAAAACGACGGATTTGACAGTAATGGTTTCATAAAGATTGTGTTCAATTCTATAATTGGTGCATCTCCATTCACCATCATAAAATAAAACCGAAGTGGATTTAAAAAATTCTAAATGCCAACTTGACACTAACAGGAAAATTGTTGGATAATAAAAG
Organism: Lethrus apterus; assembly: GCA_018397195.1. Lineage (NCBI taxonomy): Eukaryota > Metazoa > Arthropoda > Insecta > Coleoptera > Geotrupidae > Lethrus > Lethrus apterus. The sequence goes on along the minus strand of JAFFZR010028366.1, from coordinate 7,588 downwards.
ATTGAAGTCAGTTCGAGGTCAGTTTATCTGTAAATAAGTTTTACATGTTGAAACTTAATTAAAAATCGCAATATAACATAGAAAGGCTCGTTTTGTGATTAATGAAGTATGCCAACCTACATTTAATGATGAGTCAACAAAAACGAACATGAAAATGTTATTTCTTGCTTTTAAATACCTATTTATAAAAAAAGGTTATTTTACAATAAACAATTAATTGGAAAATTAATATCGTGACTCGGTTCAACCTGGCGTTAGTACATAACGTGTTGATTATCAACTTCGTGATGTATACATGGATACTAAAGTATTAGATTCCGCAAGATGCTTGATGATAACGTCGATAATTGCATGCTAACTGGGTATTACAAACAGCGTAAATATTTTTTTAAGTTTCAAAATGTCTTTCCTTTGTGTTGTATGTATGTTATTGGAAATAAAAAATGTACAACTTTCAAGAATGTTGCAATTTGTACGTTGAAACTGGATTTTAATTATGATTTGGAATAAAATTTGAAGAATTAGTAATAGACGTTTTAAAAACAAAGAAAATTTTAGAAACAATTACAATTTTTGTTAAAATCGTCTGGAGGCCATACATTTTTTTTTAAAGAATTTACCCTTCGATCGATACAATAAATCATAAACAGCTTATTATAATCAAGACGGGATTTAAAGCGATTGATTTCTGAGAAATATAATACTAAGCATTTTTGAAGCGGTTACTGTTTATTTAACAAACCCCAAGTTAACTAAATAACACAAAAGTCTCTCAGATTAAAAGATTTCACAACATTACGAACACGACAGCCAGTGTCGTCGTGCTGAAAGTAATAACCTTACAGGGCCATGTTCAAAACTGCACATTTCTATTTTTTTTTTCTTTTTTTTTTGTTGTGAAACTAGCTCATTTATATACTATTTATTTAAAAGTTTATTTATAATATTTCTTTAGAAAACGGATGACTTAGTCTCCAGATCTACATTTTAAAAACGTTGTGACACTACCATCGTCGAATAAACTAAAAGTATCAAGTGACGTTCGAAGTATCAAGTTAAAATATTTTTGAAAAACGTTTTTTCTTATAATTTTTTTTTTTTTGTAAACGTAAAATATATTTCCTTAAAATTTTAATGTTGCAAACTGATGTGCGACTCCACCTATCGGTAGGTGCCGTAACATAGAAAAAAAATCAATGCAAGTCAAGCGTGTGTATCAAATCTAATTTGCTCACAACATTTTAATATTTTCATCTATTAAGGCCAAACATAGTTTTAAATCATTAGTTATGGTGTTATTTTGGAAACACACCAATTTAAAGCGCAGAGTGCATTTTTTGATGGAAAAACCTATAGGTGTGTGATGGCCCATTAAATTTAACTTTAATAAGGGTTTCTGATAATTATATTTAGTTACTGAATTTCTATATTCGAAAGAACTTAAAATTTAAGTAACATCTTTAATTTCAATATTTGCTTGCATTAAAAAGAAAAAAACATGTGAAAGAATTTATCCGACGTAATTTTCATTAAAAACAAATACAAATTTATGCATTAATGTTTTTTTTTCGCCTTGAAGATGTTCTTTATGATTCCACGTATATAAATATAATAATTTTTTTTTTAAATCATTTTTACATAAGTTAGTGGAATTTATGCTGCTGATGGTTTTAAAAATTGTGTAAATTATTTTAATATAATGGGTAGCAGTATAGCAAGGGAAAAATTATATTAATGTAATTTATTCATTTTTTTTATTTTGTTTATTTTGTTCTGCTACCTCAACGGGTCGAACCCAATTACAGAGTTACAGAATTACAGAGCGACCGACTTACATTTGTTAGAAACCTATTCCAGCATATGCTGCAAGGATTAGGGAAACGTGGAAAATCTAATCAGAATAGTCGGTCGGAAGACCAAATCAAAAGTTAGAAACATTGTAAACTTCATCTCTGAAATAAGAAATTAGAATCAGAAATAAGACCTTCAGATTAATGACCTATTAACTAAGTCACTAGACAAATCATCCCATAAAATTAGTTATTTTTTAATTATATTATTTTTGATGATGACAATTTATATTTTTATCGAAGGCGATTAACAATAAATAATGTAATTGAAGGATTTTTTACAATTTTTATTTTAAATGATTCTTCATTAATTAATTTTAATAGTTTGATCTTAAACACAGCCAACATCGTTCGTTGCGAAACCCGGCCAAATCAGTAAATCCCTATCACCAATCGTAATAAAACCGTTCAAAAAAGAAAAAAAATTTAACATTTTATTAGTTAAGTAGCTTCGATCTTTTTTGGACTCTTATAGCATTGTATAAGATTTTCGATCAACACGATTTTCAATACTCCTGTAGTAAGAAATAATTTTCTCGAAAGTTATAATGAAAAATAAATAAAATTTTAACAGTTTCATATTTTTCTTTTTCTTTTTGGACGTCAAACCAATAAAAGATTTCATATAAAAATATGGGTTGAGTACTGCAAGGGAGTGAAAGGGAGAGGGACAAGAAATGGAGATGTATGACCGTGACGGGAGGGGCACATGACATGTATGATTAAATAATTATGCTAAATAAAGGTATTTTTTATAAGAATATTGTCTGTTGTTAATTTGGATTTAAGTTATGATTCTTAATTAGACTTTAAAGTTAAGTGGGTTTGGTTTGGGATTCTTTTCTTTCTTTTTAATTCTGGAATTAATTATCAACAGTAATCATTTATTTTTTTTATCATAATAATTTGTTCCACAAATATAAACCCAACCCAATCCATTTTAAAGACCGGAAAAACCATAACTTAAACCCATTGACGAAAGGAAATATTAAACGTGAACTTACACTTACACAGTAAGTTTAGATAGTGTTAAGCCACAACACAAATCTGAAGATTCTATCCATTACCAACCCAAGTTAAAACTCTAGTCAAAGTCCGTAAAGTTGCATTGCAATTTGGGGTGAAATGTGAAAGAAAAATCATTGAAAATTTGAAAAATATCTTGATTTTCGGTCACTCAGTTCTTTGAGAAGACTCAGACTTCAGTTTTTGATGGATAATAAATGTATCAAATTATTAGTATAGTACAGAGTGATTCTAAATGATTGTCTGTACCAGTAAAACTGTGAACGAAATTCTATAGTATTGGTTGTTTGTAGATTTTTGTTTGTTTCGGCTTGTCAAATTGACATTGCCTAACATTTAATTCTCTAGTGAATGTAATATTTGAAGTTTTATTTTAAATGTTTTTATTTTTATTTAATAATTTATGTTGAAATGAACGTTACAGATAGTTAGATAATAAGACATACATATTAAATATTATTACGTAAAAATGTAAATCGTTTGTATAGATATATATAGTGCGTCTTTAAATGATTGAAGCGTCCTTGACTCTAAGTAAAATTTAACTCATGGCGCAAAATTGAAATTACGCCGTTGTGATTGGTTAATACTTGGTACGATTTACATTCAAACATATGAAAATCCTGCTAAATTCTATTTAACTGTCAAACAATCGTTTTTCTCTTAAATTGTTAAACTGTGTGTCGTTGATTTTAGTTTTTTTTTGTGCGTTGAAGTAGTTCTCTTTGTTCGTTATTGCTTTTCTATATTCGTGCAAGTCAAAATTTTGTCTATGTAAGTCAGGTTCTGTCTTGCAGGGAAAAACAAAGGATAGTTCGATATACAAAAAAGCGGACAAGCCCTGGTTCTAGAGAGCAGCTTGCTTCAATCATTAAAAGACGCACTGTATTTGTTCATTTATGACGTTATTGATGACGTATTTATATATTTATTTATATATTTATTTATATACAGTTATTTAGAATCACTCTGTATAGTGTAGTAGACGACAGGGACAAGATATGAAGCAAAATAAAAAACGATCTTAAAATATTGAAATATCAATTGCCGGAAATAATAAACAAGAAATTAAAATGTCGGATTTTGATACGTCAACTGTAAGAGATAGTTTGAATTTGGCGATTTTTAATTTTTTTTTTTTCATTTAATTAAGACGTAATTACCCCAGATACCCACAATTACCTAACCATGGTTAATAATGTATGGCAACTGTAAATACCATTTACATTTTCATGGAAATGGAGAGAAATTAGGGACAGCATACCTGTTTATGAACTGTTTTATCTGTTTTAATGGTTGCTTTGATTTTCATACATATTTCTTTCTACATCGAGGCGATAACCTCGAGGAGGTGAGCGTTCAATGCATGCCAAGCTTATTTGTCAAAAACTTGACTTAAAGTTGACGTCTGTGCATTGACAGGACTGTCGGTTGTTGATGTAAAATTTTTCATTCGCTGACAGATTCCTTGTCTAAAATAACAGATGTCATCTGATGTTATGACTTTCACCGAAAGGTGGAGCTGTAACATCAGTTTCATAATATTTCTAAATGTCACATATTCAAATATTTGTAATGTAACCTGATTGAAATCTTCCACTTTAATGACACTTACATTATCCAATTATTTATTTATCGATGCAAAAAGAATCCATTTTAATATGTTTCCGATTTTGTATTGATTTGCTTCGTCCACTGCCGAAAGATTTACACCAAGAAATTCAGTTTGATTTGTTTTTGACACATTAAGAAGAAATATTGATATATAATTTTTTTTGACGAGATTAAATATCGTTTATATTTATTAACTTTTTTAAGTTAATTAAATGTTCAACGGGTCATTTAAATCATGTTATCTTTTGACCCATTGATCATAAATTAACGAGATTTTAACACTTTTCATTCGGCATTTAATTTAACACCTCTGGATTCTGGATTTCAAGATTTGGAGGGTCCTTTAACACCTCACAATCTTAAAGTCTTGTCAAATGAAATATACACGCTATAAATAAAATTGTATAGTAATTAAGGTATTACTCTTAAGCAACCGATAATTAACGCGATTACGTAAAAACGTACGTTTTAAATCCGGGAAACAGTCATTAAACAGAATGGAAGGTTAATACTTTTTCCTTAGAAATTGTCATCAATTAATATTCAAATTTGAATGGTCGCCAGGAAATATTCCCAGTCGAGTTAATACAACAATAAATGAGCAATTCACATCGTTACCGTCGACGTGAAACAACTTTTATGACGTGTCCGAATGCATTGCTGAAACCATTATTAATTAACTAGCGTCCTGGCGACTTGGATCGAAGCCAAAACTCAATTTTTATATAAATTTTCCAATTTTATAACCGGGTTGTTAGTACATGTTAGGTCTGTTTGGTATCCTGAACTGGTGTAGAAAAGTGTACACTACAAAATGCATTCCGTGCACTTTTTCGAACTAAATTTTGAGTGAATGTAGCATAACACTACTTACACTTATTCAGCTCATCAAAAAGAATTTAAGTAACAGCATCAATTTGTAATAAATGTTTAATTTCAAAAAAGTCTGCACCAGTGTACACTAGTTCAGGATACCAAACAGACCTATTATGTCACATTCATCGAAACGTGCTTTAAAGATTATTGCACTTTACGCTGTAAATGTGTAGTTCGTATTTCAGTTTTGCGATAGAAGGCGCATTGTTCCGTTTTGTTTGTACATAAATCGATTGTTTTCAGACATGCTCTATTTTCCGTTGGCGTTCCATTGTTTTACAATGTATGTGGAGCACGCCGCGCCGCGCCGTCCTGAAAAAATATTTACACTGTGACACTGTGTAACATTATAAATGTATGCGATTGTACGATGAAATTACATTGCAAAATGATGTTTTTAGAACACGTTCAGGTTCAGGTTATTTTGATTTAATTTCATATTAACAATATATTTTTGATGATGATTTTTAAATATGTTTTAATACGCACACACAACCTCGACTTCTGGACTTGCGGTGCTCACCAATAGGTGGCGCTGTTCATTTGTTTATAATACAGTGATAAGCCCCTATACTCAAGGTTTTAAGAAACATTATTTAATACATTTCGTGAATTCCTTTGTTTGTGTTGATAAGATTTGCAGCATTATCTTCTCTTGTTCCTCATCAATTACCTTTCAAACCATCATCCAATGCCCACAATAATCATCAAATTCCCATAATAATCCTCCCCAGCAAAAACCACAAATTCCTCCATCCCTTATTTGTTAAAATGGCTTTGTATTTTCTGAAATTATCATTTAATCCTCTCTTTTTCCTTTTTCTGGTGTGCTTATACCGGGTGTGCCAACTATCTGGGGCCGGTCTATTACGTCTTACCTATTCACTTTATTAAAAAATGTTTCAAGTAAAAGTTGTTTGGAGTCAAGTACTCTACACCATAAAATTATTCTGAAATATACAAGGTGTTTAGTTTTGCCTATACGTTATACAAATTTGTTATTTTAAATGGAACAGCCTGTATATCGTGGCATTTTCAGAATCCCCGGAACAAAATAGGGAAACTTTGTACTACAGACTTCATACTAAAATCAATACCAAATATCCTCGTTATATTATACAGGGTGTTTCAAAATTGATAATGAATTGCAGCATCTTTAAAAGGCTAAAACTCGTCTTTTTCAAAAGGAACATATTGTATATTTTTATGCCATTTGATCAAGTTTTAAGTTCTTTTTCGATCGCGTATAACAATCCCTATAGCTAAAATTAATTCTTTTTGAGTTATAGGTAATTAAGTATCCTAAAACCTGTAATAGACAAAATAAGATATAAGATATTTTCAATTTTAAAACAGCCTGTATAATATAACGAGGATGTTTGGTATTGGCCGTTTAACTCGAAACATTGTTAGTATTATGCCAAAGAACCGATAAGAAATAATCGTTAATAAAAACGTTATTAATTTTCAAATTAAGTAATTATTTTTTCCTAAAAGTGGAATATCTCAAAAACCACAAATTTTAGTATGGTGTCTGTAGTATGAACTTTCCCTATTTTGTAACGAGGAATCTGAAAATGTGACAATATACAGGGCGTTCCGTTTAAAATAACAAAGTTGTATAACGTGCAGGAAAAACTAAACACCCTGTATGTTTTAGAATAACTTTATGGTGTAGAGTACTTGACTCCAAACAACTTTTACTTGCAACATTTTTTAATCAAGTGAATAGGTAAGGCTTAATAGACCGAACCCAGATAATTGGCTCGCCTGGTATATTCTGGTTAACAATCACTTTAGAATTTTAGTATAAACTACAGGTAATACATCATATCCAGATGCTTACTATTCCTAAATAAATTTACTTCAAAGGTATTACGTCAATGGTATTACTATCATATATCTTATTTTGTCTAACACAGGTTTTATGATACTGAATTACCTATAACTCCAAAAGAATTAACTTTAGCTATAGGAAATGTTATACGCGATCGAAAAAGAACTTAAAACTTGATCAAATGGCAAAAAATATACAGGCTGTTCCATTTGAAAAAAAAAAGAGTTTTAGCCTTTTAAAGATGCTACAATTCATTATCAATTTTGAAACACCCTGTATAATATAACGAGGATATTTGGTATTGACTGTTTAACTTGAAGCATTGTTACCATTATGCCAACGAATCGTTACAAAATCATCCTTAATAAAAACATTATTAATTTTT
>JAFFZR010028365.1:0-12894 GCA_018397195.1 Lethrus apterus | reverse complement strand
TAAAAAAAATCAAGTTGGCTGTGCTGCTCCCGAACTTGTCAGTTAAAAAAATAACAAAACTGTGGAAATAATAGAAGGCTTTGTAAACAGCATGCATATTAAATTTTATCGATTTAGCTTGAATAGTTTTGGAATAACAAGGCCGGTTCCATACATTTGGTACGCACTGTATATATATATTTATTCCAATTTCAGCTAACCGGAAGTAACATTAAAACATTTCTTTAATGGACAGTTAGGAATCGCACGAATTTTAACTTTCATACAAAGCATTTCCTTCCATTTTTATAAATAATTGAATTATAAGCCCGGCTTCTACGCCCCGAGACACCTGTATACATATTCACAGACGTGTTGAAAATAATTTTGAAAAATATGTCCTTAACGAGAAAAAATTTCTAAACCATACGTTTAAGCAATCGTAGAAAACAATTTGTTATAATCTTCAAAATTATTGTTTTTTTATTGGTTTCTTATGTGCCGCAGATTTTTTTTTTTTTCAAACAAAAAAAAATGCCACCTTGCCAATCGGAATGTTTAGACGAATGCGAAATTCCCAAATAAAAATAGAACCGCGGCGACAAACAAAACAAATCGATCATCAGATGATGTGCCATCCGTCCAATCACGAACGTCCGATCGCTAAAACATCTTATGACAGTCATGACTCATGACGTACGAAATTCTAAATATGTTATAAAGAACCTCAAAGATACATTTTAATCGGGACAAGTAAATACGTAAACTAAATAAATACATCATTAAAATTATCTCCTCTGTGTTTTGTAAACAACCTCCAGTTGTAAACAATAATTGCAATTCATCGTCGCCATCGTAGCAGAAGCTGAAGGTCGGGATATACACGAAAAATTGAACAAACTGATAACTGATAAGATACACATAAAGTTCTTAAACAATACTAAGTCAATCATCGAGTTTTCACGATTCCAACCAAGTACGATTGCGTTATTTTTAAAACGTATTCCTCGCGAAGGAAGGTGGGGTTGGATGTACACAAGGTTATATTAGTCGTTGTCATTGAGACGACTGATTAAAATAATTTTTTTGGTTACGTGAGAGTTCATCCGACAAGACATCAAAATGTAATAAAAAAATGTTTATTACGATTTACGATACACAAACAACGTCAAGAAGACTATGAATAAATATTTTTAACTTCAACTAACTTTAAAATTCAATTTTTCAGCAATATACAAATGGTCACACACCATAGATTAATCAATATATAAATTAACCAGATTTTTTTTTTTTAAATGTCACATTTGCGGTCATCTAGCTCGCCTGACCACGAATATATTTGAATGCCCGTTATTAATATGTATTTTTTGTAGTTTTTATTTTTTTAAATATTTTTATTACTTTCATAATATGAGAAATAAAATTGCATTATTATTATTATTAAAATATTTGACGGGTTAATTTTCACGTTGTGTCAATGTCAATATCATGGTACCCTTTGTAATTTCACGAATTTTCCATTATTATCTATATTGACAGGCTAACGACTAACGAAATTTAATCCGAACCGTATAAGGAAGTTTACTGATACAAACGGCAAGGAAAATACACAACTGACAGATACAAATTTCGAGGTTACGTAAATGTCAATGTGACGTTCGTAAATCGCTCAAAACGCACCCCACAGGGAATTCACTAAAATTTCGAAACACGTCGGAAAGATGAAATGGAAACGCGCATCGTATCGAAACTTTCGCATATTCGTTCTATTTTTAAACCTGGATTTAGTAACCGCGTGACATTTCATATATACAGTGGGTAAGATGGAGTAAATTGATAATCATGCGCAATTCTCGGTATTTTGTGCATTTCGTAAAACATGCCGATCGATTAGGGTATGCATGGGAGAACGAAGTTTTGTTACGGTCGGGGCGTCGTAAAAACTACGACGAGCGACTTACCTGATCGGTCTCGAGGCCGACGTATTCCGCCAGTTTGCTGAACATTCTGCTGCCATCGTAATAAGAGCTGGACGCCATTTACTCGTACGCTCCTCTCCTTCCGTGAGGAGTATGCAACTGGTGTGCCCAGTTTCACGCAGCACGTTTGCCGGCTCGCGTTCGTTGGTCGGTTGTTCGGGCTTGCGGATATCCCCACTGCCAATCGAACGGTTCAAAGCCATTGACCCTTTTGTGTATTTCGTGGAGAACTGTGTCGGATTTGACAGATGGATATCATGTTGCACTTGTAATTTTGAAAAAGCACTTTCGTCGAAATATCAATTTGAGTTAGAAATGACACCGCGCATTTCGTTTTCTCATCGATCGACGCATTTTAATTTTGACAGATTGACGTTTACGCGAAATAAATAAAAACAGGATTTATTTATTTTTGCAAAGAAACGTCAAATAATTTTTTTTTCGTTTATTAGTTGGTAACACAACAATTTTTATCCATCTATACCACGTTCATAATTTCGAAGGAGTAAATTAAAATTCTCACTTAAAAAATTCGCCCTCTGATTGGCTACTTGCGAGAAATGTTTACACAGTATTCGCAACCAGATTTCCGGTATTTAATGTTTACATGTGTGACAGCTGCCAGGTGTCGATTTTAAAGTATTTCAAAAGTCATTTATTGTTTATTGACAATGTAAAAAAAAAACAGTTCTTTAGAGAAGTAAAGTTGTATGTGAATTAATCACTTCAATTTGAATGTATTCAAATCCGGGGACAAGTACTGTAGTTTAGAACTGACGTCTAATCGGTGTTTGCCACCTAAAGGTAAGTTCGAAAATTGTTCTAGTGTAATTCTAGCTTATGTATTTACTCCTTCGAAATTATGAACGAACTATAACGAGATTAAAATTAATTGCTAATGCCACATATATTATTTGATCTTTTATAAATCTTAAGAACGCAATCAATTTTTGAATTTAAACGCCGTGCAAGTTATAAAACAATCAAATTTAAAATATGTACCAACAACATGTATAATACACTGTGATAATACTAGCACTAGTACCAACTGTGTTCCCAACAATAAACGTCAGCAAATTTGTTTGGTTGAAATGTTCCGGTGTTTTTCGTTTACTCCACAAATACATTCTTACATAAATAAATAAATAAAGCGAACATGTTAACCACCGACGACATGTCCGTTATCGACGTTTACAACATGAAAAGTTCACCGGAATCGTCGACGGATGAATCCTTCATGACAGGTAGGTTAAACGTCCCCTTTTCAACGGGCGTTTTTTTACAAAATCCAACCGCAGATTACGATTTCCAATCGGACGAAGATTTCTTACAAACTCTGTCTTCGGATTTGGACATCCCCTTACTTTTAAACTCCAATGATGACGAAATGGGCTTATTAAATTCGTTCCTGGATAAAAGTCCCGATGAAATCCTATCGGAAATAACGCCGCCCATCACAGGAACGATGTACAATGGGGCTTTGCCTGATTCAAATTACTACAAATGGGAACCGGCACCCTCACCAAACAGCAATGTCAAAAATGAATTAGATCAATTTCCATCACCCGAACATTGTTACAAATCAGAAAGCCCGTTGGCGTCTCTATGCGAAATCAAAGAGGAATGTATCATTGACACACCACCGGTATCCCCCAATGATGTATCGATTAATGAACACAAAGTAAATACAGGCATTCCCGTAAATAAAATTAAAATATTACCGCATAATGGGAATGTTTTGTTGAAAAAAGTCGCCCCGTACGCTATTCCAGTGAAAAACAAGAAAAAAGTCTTCATTATACCCGAAGAGATTCCAACGAACGCCTCATCTGTTAATCAGATGATTTATCAAGCAGTGCCTGTGACCAGTACAATTCCACAGTTAAACTTGTCCAATAACCTATCAAACATGAACGGGCTTACCACCTGTATATCGATGCCGATGGTCGTCGCTAAAAGTGAGGCCATATCCATAAACGTAAATTCAAACCTTGATGCCAAAATCCTCAAACGGCAACAGCGGATGATTAAAAACCGCGAGTCTGCAAATCTTTCCAGGAAAAAAAAGAAAGAGTATTTGACGTCGCTAGAGAAACAGGTTCAAGATTTAACTACCGAAAATAACCAACTAAAACTGGTATGTTTGTTTGTGATTTTGACGAGTTGTGATTAGTTGTCATTTGCAGGAGAACATTCAACTCAAAGAGAGATTAAACCAAAGTAATTTGCCATTTGTATCGATGAGTTTACCCTCGAAAAAAGTAACGAAAACGGTGTTCTTGTGCGCGTTTTTGGTGACAATCGGCGTTAATTTTGATTACTTGAGGTTGGTGTATTGTCACGTTTGCAGAATTCACAATGATTTTTTTTTTAGTCCAATGTACGGTAGGCGTCCCTTGTCGAAAACGCCGATGGATAATTTCGCGCAGATTTCCAATCATCACACTAGAAATCTACTTTGGGAAGCCCAAAACGAATACATATCTTCCCCGAACAACAACACCCACACACTGGGATCCCTTCCGATGTGTCCTGTATACATCAATCAAAGTGAGAATGCACGATTAGCTTTGGAATTGCACAGGTGGATAGGGAAACCCTACAACATGTCTGATACAATGCATCCAGATAAGAACAACGTTGAACGACCGCCGACCAAAAAGAGAAAAATCAAAACAAATTCTCTTGATCGGCCCATTTTGTCATCGTTGTATCGGATGGGTAAAAAAGCGAGACGTTTGCAGCCGGTCAACGATCATGAACTGCAAGTTTTCACACCAAACATCGAGAGTATTTATTCAGAATTTTTCGAGGCGATCAACCGTAGAGACGATACCTTTTATGTGGTGTCGTTTAGTGCCGATCACATGTTATTACCGGCACTGCATCATAATAAAACAATGAGGCCGAAAATGTCATTAATAATGTCATCGATATTGCCAAACGGTCAGTAATGTTATAAATTTCTTCAAATTCCTAAATGTATTGATAAGTCATCAGAAGGAAAACACCAAGTTTGTTTTTCTTCAGTAACGACTTGGTTGTTGAAATGTATATACAGGTGTCTTATTTTCGTTGTTTTATCTATATAAATTACGATTAGCCCACAAGCTAGGAAAAACACTGGTGTTGGGGTTTAAATTAACTACGTGAATTTACCTATGGAAAAATTGGTATAGTATTGGATAAACGGCTAGCTTGTAGGCTAATGATACTTTATATAGATAAAACAACGAAAATAAGACACCTGTACATTTACAATTTGAAGAAATTTGCTGTACGGTTAGGGAATTTTAATTTTTAACGAGTGGTTATATAGAAATAAATGTTTTGTAGGGACTACGCCACAGGCGAACTTAGTACCGTTGATGCAAATCGATTGCGAAGTTTTAGACACGAGGCTCATCCATGTAAAGTACGGTACTATACCGCAACATTTACGTGCACAAGGTAACTATAGTCAATCGGATGCAGATAATTTGACTAGGAGTGATGATCGCGATGGAAACTACACAAATAACTACATGAATAAACCTTATCAACCGTACTTCGTACGTCACAGCAAACGCAAACCTAATGCTAAACCGATACATTTTGATAGTAAGAATGATCTCGAGAATATACCATAATTTCCAATTTTTTAAACTGTGATTGTGTTACTATTACCCGTGCTATTACCATTATACATATATTGGATTTCTTATTAGTTTGGGTCGAGCACCAATTTGATACAAGTTTTAAAATAAATGATTAAAACATTCAGTCTATATTTTACAGATTTGATTTTGGCATGTAACAATTGGGAGAATTAAGACGACATTAAAGTTAAAATTTCTTTAATTTGTAAGATCTCTACAAAAAGATTCAATTGCACTAATTAATAGATTCTATAAAATTTAAGATCTAGGATGTAAAATTTCTGCCACTTGTGTCAGTAAATTAGGTACAAAGTGTAAATTTTACACAATTGAAGACGCTTGTTTTTTGAATAAATCGCAATTTAATAATGAAATATTACCATTAATAGGAAATTAAAAATAATTGCTTTTGTGGCAATTCCTATGTGGGCGATATATTCATCTATAAAACATTGCAAGCACTTAGAAAACATTAATCTGTTACTTGATTCAAAAATAAACATGTCTTTCAAAATAATTTTTTTTTTAAATTGATTCAAGCTGCACACAAATATTTATTAAATCAAGCCAACAGCAACTCATTCAAACCATTTTCTTATTAAAATTCGATTCCTAATGTTTCATTTTATTGTTCATCTTGTTACATATTCCAATTTTGAAAAACAAGTGTCGGATTTACAACCAGTTTTGTAATGACCAACACAAAGCGTATTTATTTACTTCAGCTTGATTTTATGTAACTTTAGTTTGAAACCTAGAAATTCTGACAGCACAGCTGATAAAGCCGACAAGATAAATACCTTTGTAACCGTATACACTATGGGATTGGCAGACAGACCCAAAATTTTAAACGGACTTTCCAACTCCTACAAAAAAAAGAAAATAATGCAATCATACAGATGACTAAGAATTAAATACTTTTAGCAGATCAATGGCCAATTTCAAAACTGAATTAGCCACCATAAGTTCATCTTTTTTTTGAGGCTTTTGCTCGATCTGCAGATAGAGATTCATCTGTTCCATTATCAATACGGAAAAGTTTCGATATTTCCGGTTTATTTTTGTCCCCAAAGTCAAAAATCTCATCAAGTACACGCCCAACCCGATGCTCCAGATCATCGCTTCCAAATTGTACTGCGAGTTGAACATTATCGAGTCCTAGAAGCATTTAATTAGATATTGTTTGGATTCTACACAATACAAACCCTTAACAGCTCCATGCTCAGAAACGATAACAATATAATGGTGATTATAAACGCCGAAGACACAATCACATCGACCGATCGCAGTGGACCTCTTTTCTTTAAATAGGAACGCACCGACAACCACGTTTTTATATTACGCACTTTGTTCAAGCGAAAATGTGGAAGTTGCGAGTTTTTCGCTCTCCTCGATGAAGTCAAATGTGTGAAGAACTTTGCATACAAAAATCTTTGCTTGAAGGTGCGTTCGGCCACCGCCAACATAAAAAAGAAAAAAAACGACAGCGAATAACGTTCGAGCGATGCTATCACCGAAATTATCTTCTCCCTGTGAAAGATGTGTTTTTAAATTAACAAGCCAAGAAATAAAATAAACTAACAGTGTTGTCGATCCAAAAGCGGCTTCAAGAACGACGAACAAACTGCAGGAAATTTTCTCGCTGATGAGGACGACAATTTCGAACAAAGATAATTGTATTTCACTTGTTGATGGGGAATCTGTGACAGAATTGCACAACCGGCAAAGTGCTGGTATGAGAGCCAACAGCAATGATAGAAAAGCGCCCAAATAGAAATAATCCGTGTTGTTTGGCATCGTTTCGACTTTTGCTATGATTGCCGAGCTTATATCCAAGACTGTCAGTTCGGCTTTTTTTAATTCGCGATTTTTCCAGACTGTGCAACTCACTGAAAAGGTTCTTCAATTTCATTTTAATCAAATCAAAGCGTTAATAACATACCGACTTCTTTACGTGATAAGCATAGTGGTGTTAACGTAGCTACTCTAATGTCAAAGTCATCGATATAATCCCTGTCTGTATATTCATACTGCGAGTCAGATTCGCCCACATCAGAACTGTTTGTAGTGACTCCTGTACAATCCGAAGGTTTCTTTATGATATCGTTAACCGATGCAGATCGCGGCCATATGTTGTCATCAGTATCATAGGTGCTCTCGTTTAGTCCACAATTTTCTTTCGGATTGATACTTTTAAATCGTGTATCATCACTCTACAACAAAATATAAATCTTTGACACCAATTAATCAAAACATATTACCAATGATTCTATGTCACTTCTGAACACTAAATTAGGCTCAGAGATCCTTCTGTTATACGATCGACTGCCCATATTCAATTGATTGTCTTTTTTCATGTCTACATTGGGTTTGATGTCGTCAACTTTGTATCCAGTCGTAGGAACTTTGATTTCATCGTTGTTATCACTGGAACTCGTCGCGTTACTCCGCAAACTTTCAAATCCGTCATCGTAAGTGTGCTGACCGCTGCACATCCTTTTCCTGTTCTGCTTCGCCCTAAAGAAACATCGTGCGACATAAGTCTACAATCAAAAGCACCCTACCTTAAATTTAAATTGTTTTGTTTGACGGTCGAGGTAATTTGTTTGTCGTCGACGTATTGAATTTTATTCGAAAAGCTCTTTTCATACTCGCTACTCTCGCCATCATCGATTTTCTGGCTATGACTCGTAAAATCGCTCTTGTCGTCCGAACTCAAGTTGATCTTGCGCTTCCGTCTTCGAAACTTTCTCGGAAAAGTGCCCTTCAAGCAGCCTTTGGGATCGTTGTTCGTCGCGCCGATCTGCGACTGTATCACACTTAATACCCACATCATTATGAGCGGGATGATGACTTCGGATAAAGTTGCGTTCTGCAAAGATGGGAGATATACCGTAATACATTTCTTACAAAGCTGAAGAAGTATGGCTTTAGTGGAACGGTTTTTGCATGGTTGGAAAATTATTTATCAAATAGGTATTAAATAACGAGAGTTAATAATGAAGTGTCTAGTTCAGGACTAGACACTAATTGATATTGGGGTAGTGTGCTTGGGCCACTGCTATTCATACTTTATATTAACGATGTAGGAAACGTTCTAAACAAATGTAAAGTTCACCTGTTTGCGAATAACACCTTAATCTATTATCATGGGAATAACTTTACTGAAATAGTTAACAGTGTAAATCATGAACTGCAATTATTAAGGGAAAAGCTTAAATTTAATAAACTAAAAGTAAATGAAATTAAGTCCATATGTATGTTTATAGGTAATACATGTTTATACAAAAAGTTCTCAGGAAAAAAGATTGTTTTTTTTTAAGAGTTACACCTTTTCTGTCCATACCAACTAGAATAACAGTCAATAACTCAATTCTTCGGCCACATCTACTGCATCTGCTACATCTATTGCCCTTTTTTTGATATATCGTCGGTGCGCATGGCAAACCTGGTCTCAGAACAAGGAAAAGAGGGTCAATTTTTCTTATAATGATACATTTAAGGGAAAACATTAAGATGCCAAATTGCGACTAAAATAATCAGCTTTGAACTTAAGACAGAAAGAACTAGTAAGGTCCACGTCAAAAAGCTGAAATATATTTTTTAATGGTTTTCATGCACAAATCAACAAAATGCACATATCAGATTTAGCATGCGCACCGACGATATGCAGGTTGTAATAACTTCGAAAGATTGCAAATTCTTCAGAATAAAGCCATGAGAGTAATTCTGAACTGTAGTAAATACACTACGATTCAGTTAATGTTGAACAACTAATATATGTTGCCCGAGTACTTGAATTGTCAGATCCGGTGGCAAATGTTTATGAATTTAACACTAGAACAGCCAGTTACATTAATTTTTATGCTAAAAATAGTAACAAGACTAATTCCAAGAAAAGTTTATTTGACAAAGAGATTGTGCGGTTTAATAGATTATCTCAGTCTGTGAAAGGCCGCAAGAACGTTAACTCCATTTAAGGGGGCACTAGCTAAGTATGTTATGTTATGCAATTACATAAAGATTAAATATTAGATAAGATGGTAAGATGTATGCTTTTAGGTAAGGTATTTGTAAATTGTAAAGTTATACTTAAGTGTAGAAGTTAGATTCAAATGTAAATATGTATTGTAAATGTACATATATATGTACAAAACTGTATTGTATTATATACCTACATTGATAAATAAATAAACTACTACTACTACTACTATTTTACATAAGTCGAGTTGGGGTTCTCACCTCAGACTGTTCCGTAGTTAGGAAAGTGACGTTCCACATGTACAAAACAACGAGAAACACCTGCAAGATGTATAAAAGTAAGATGATCATGTAGACTTTCCGTGATGACTGTTTGATCCACCATTTCGAATAAAACGGTAATAGCGCAAGTCGTAACGTCGCCAATTTAGCAACCATGTACAAACTGTGTTTGGGTTTGGCTTTGGTAAATGAAGAACCTGGAACAAACATATTGTACGCATGTAATAGCAGTGAAAAAAAGAAAACTGTAATAAAAATGATAAGAAAACCACCAAGATAAGATAAAAATCATCCTGTAGAATAATAAAACGATTGTGGTTTCGGTTTTGTAAACGAATACCTCTGACCAAATCCAAATCCATAAAATTCTCCTTCAGTTTGGCCGATTTCATTTGTATGTTCGTAAAACCGTCCAAAATCCTGCGTTCGATCGTCTTTTCCCATTCCTGTTTGTCGTACGTCCCGATTTTTTTCTGATACCTGTGCAACAAACTTTTTAAAAATCGGCGGATACAACAAGTTCCTATTACCAAGCGACCTGTTCTTCTATACCCATTTTCGACGGCGCAATTCGCTGCGGTTCTGCCGAATAATGTTACATAACCTTGAATGCGCGATTGCGTAAAATAAAATTAAGGCCAACGGAACGTCGCGTACGTTGCATCTACGCGATTGAAAAAGTTCGTAACGTCACGACTGGTTTACGATTTTCGTTATCTCTTCCTGGCTCGCAGACACAACAAATTTTGACAAACAGCTGATCGAAGGAGGATGCACCGACAGTTCAAATATAGGTTATTATTCACTGTTGCCAGATGAAAAATAAAAAGGTTGCCAGATCACAGCCATAAAAATTGTCAGATTTTCACCAACACTCAACCCTTCACCTAAGCTCAAATAAACTTGAAAAAACAAACAACTAAAATAATTTTATTGTCAATTTTAGTATTTGGAATCCCAACGTATGGTACAGTAGTAATTTGCTTGCTTGACAGCAGATGGCGTTAGTTATAACGCTTGTATCCAATGTCACCAACTTAGGGGGTTTCCCCTAGATTTAGGGGTATTTAAAGTGTTTAGGGTTTTTTTTAAGTGGCGTTAATTTTCGCTTGACTTAATGTACAGAGTGAGCAATTGGAAGTGGCGACATTGCTAAGTTGGTACTATTTTGTAACTATAACCTTAAAAGAAGAGAAGTGTCAAATTATTAGCTTGATCAGTACTTGTATACCTTCAAAATGACTTCTTTTTTTACTTAGAAGAATAAATTGCTTTTTAAAAGAATACATTTAATACAGAAATAATTTGGAAAAAGGTTTTCATCCCAGTATTTATGACAGATGACAGAACGTAAATACAATAAGCAGTATGGGTAGCAGTAAAGCAAAAAAATACACTATTTTTGTGACGTATGTGGTCACTTCCAGTTGCTCACTCTGGACTTACGAACATAACATATTTGACATACAAGAAAATGACAGTTATTAGTTTTTTTAAAATAACTTTTGACGGGTTCGACATTTTGAACTTTTTCAAACAGATTTTAAATCAGCATGTAAAACTGCAAAACATTGCCCATTTAACAAAATCTCTATCTCCAATGATAAGAAAGTTACCCATGCAATCCCACTCGATCTGGGACACACTGTATGTTTGTATTCTTTTTTAAGTACGTTATTATACCTCCTGTGTGACGGCTTGGGTTAATGGTGTTTAAATTTGAAGAAAAGTCGTTTGAAATAGCCACACACCAAACTAGACCAAGTCCTTTTTTCAAAACATTAAACTTAATTATTTGAGTATGTTTTTTATTCCCCTGAAGCTAGATTTCAAAATAGCATTTTATATTATAATCTATTTTGGAATCATTCATAATGACATTCTAAAATAATAATAATAAAAAAACTATAGAACAGTAGATACTTTTACGACATACAAAAGAATTAATTAAACTTCTATATTTACAATTTGTCTCTATTTAGATATTTTTGGCGCCACAGAATTGTACATATATACACATTGTATAAATGAGGTATAGAAGAAAAGCTTATTGCTACACATATGTAAACACGCTTTGTAATTGCCGAATTATCGACACGCCCCCTGTATATTGTATGTATTTGTGTTTCCCATATCAAACACATATTAATGAAATGCATTTAACTATAAAATTTATATTTGTCAAGGTTCACCATCAATAAGATAAATAGGTGTGTCTGTCACACAAGTTTCATTTTAAATATTCGTTTTCACTAGCGGTAAACGATAAAAATCAATAAGGGCTAGGTCCATTCATCCTAAAATTAAGTTTTGTTAAAATCAATGAACATTTGGTGGAGATGCGGACCCCAATTTCTTGGAAATGCTTGCAAGGGCGCCGTTCACGCAGGCGCGTCTAGAATTGCAATTGAGTAACCGACGTAACTCTACCGTCATGTAGAGTCGCTTGCGTAGGTCAAGAACAAACCCGGGGAGTATTTCTGTACCGTTATTTTGATTACCTCACCACCACCAGGACTAGTTTTTTTCGTGTGCACTAGAGTTATCTTTCGGCGTACAGATTATCATTTGTATGGGAACCGTTTCTACATTAGTCATTTTCTTCATGCTTATTTATTTATTTATTATTTTATATTCTCCTTTGTCTTCACGTAGAGGATAACAACTAACAACTTTGTGTATTAACATAGTACCAATTATGTTTCGTTTCCAGCTATTTGTCGAATATACGAAGTACAGTGAGATCGAAAAAAAGATTAGTCAAAGTAAGCCATGAACAAAAATCGGCATGTCTTTACTTAAACCACTATTTATTTCTTAATGTCAAATTGACGTTTGTACGTTTGTCAAAAACGTTGTCCAAACAAATCAAAGCTTTTCTTTTAGAATACTATTTTTGAAATGGAAATGAAACAGGAAACGGTAATTGGCAATATTCTTACGTTGCCTGTTATGAAAAATTTTAGGAGCACTTTCCTATTGAACATTTTTGACAAACGTCAATTTGACATTAAGAAATAAATAGTGGTTTAAGT
>JAFFZR010028364.1:0-12897 GCA_018397195.1 Lethrus apterus | reverse complement strand
GGAAATCAAAAAAGAACTAAAAGAAGATATAGTAACCAAAATAAAGCAATGCAGAGCTTGATGGCTGAGGCACATATGGAGGGCTGGAAGTGAAACACGGATGCATTCACTGATACAGTGGGAGCCTGGAGCGAGAAGGAGACGTGGAAGACCCATATTAAAATGGCTGCAAGAAGTAAAAGAAGATCTACGTAGAGCAGGTATAAATAATTGGCAAGAATAAGCACAAGATAGGAAGAAATGGAGGGACATTGTTAAAAGCATTAACTAAGAGACTGGGACTGATCCACCCAAAACACGGATCTAGAAAGCGTCAAGCGGCTTAGCCCCACAAGGGGTGTCTGTGCCACTATACTACTATACTTCTTCAGCTGTTTTTCGGTTTTATGTTTTTTAATAATAATAATATATTTATTGCCCAACAGATTTATATCTAACAGGACACTTGTGTAAAGCGCTTAGTAACAGCAAATATTAACTAAAATAACTTATAGTACATTACAGATATAATAATTAAATTAGGAGAAGGTATTGAAAACACATTGCTGTGATATTTGATAGTAGGGCGTAGAGTTGAATTAAGAATGTTGATTCACTATGCATCGACCATATTCTTACATTACAGGATTACCTAAAACAAAAAGGACACCGATTAGTTTAATATCAATGATAATTATAATTTATAATGTAATAGATATTGATACGGTACCAGTACTGGAAATTTCATCACCCCAGCTAGAAGAGTGGTGCGATGAGAAGTTAAGGGAGCTTCTGGTTAACTTTGAGGAGGCGACCTCTCTACCCACTCTTCAAGTACGCAGAGGAGATGAAGTTGATCCGGAGGGAGGTCCAGTATTTCGAGGAGTTGTGGGAACAACTAGGGCCACAACCGATCGAAGTGGTGAACAATAAGGTCAGTGGCCGGCGTAGTCCGGTAAACAATGGGGGGCCGTGTAACGGAAGAACAGGGCCGGTGTTCGTTATTTTGACTCTGGGTGAATAATCTGGGGAAAAATTAGTTAGTTACTTGAACCATTTATTAATTTTCAAGGGGAGGGAACAATTTGATAATGTTTATTTAATTATTTATATTAGAAATGTAAGTTTAATTTTGGGTTACGATATGGAAATGATTTAAGTTAAATTTATACACGGAAGCAAGATAAGTTGCATAATTAAGTTGTTAGTGTTAATAGTTTAATTTGACAAAAGAGGTTCTGTTAACCTTCTATTAAATAAGATTGTTTTTTGTTAAATTTTATACCTATAAAAGACCATGCAATGCATGGATTTGGACAGTTGAGTCGACATCAGTGAGCTTCAACCACTACAAGAACTTGAACCACTCCAGGACCTGCAAGCTCTCCAAGATCTCCAAAGGGAAGGGAAAAGAAGAGAACTTTCGAAGAGATCGTGTCCCGGAGCGAAAACCTCTTCGAACAGTGCTTCGGAGATGCGGTGTATTTGTGTGGTGTACGATAAGATTTAACCTAACCAGCCGAGAGGGGTGAGTCAATTTTGATTTGATAGTAAGTGATCACTCAATGGTTCCATGTGTGATTCGGAACAAGGTTAGATTGTTTTGTTTATTTAAATATTTTTTTTTTGAAAAATATTTAACCAATTTTAATTATCGGATAATTGGTTAATCAACAATTATTCAAGTAATCACTTACAACAATGAATGCATGCAATGTTAATGACAATTAAATATAGAAACTCGCGTTGTTTTATCATATCCATCTAACGTTCAGTCGACGTTCACAATATTTTAAGGTTAGGTCAAGTAGAAATCGCACCCAAGTCGAACAGCATTGAACTATAACCAAACATTATATTAACTGACGCATGTAAAAGTGTAATTGTTTGTAAACATAACCATACTCACCTGTGATTAATATTTTGTCGTTCATAATTAAAAATAAACTGTCACTTCGATTAAATCGATTTTGTATAGATTTTTTACACGTTGGGTCGGACATATTGGAGTGTAAAATTTGTAGAGCGTTGCTGATACCAACGGTAAATAATTTGATAACACTAATAATTTGAATTTAGGGTAAATTTTATATAAGAATCTTTTCAATAATACTGATTATAACTTTTATGTAAACAGTTTCAATTAGTTTATAGGTTAGATCATAATATTTAGATTAAGGATTTGTTTATTTTGTAAATATATTTATAATTGTATTTCATTGATTTTATTTAAAACGTTCACACAATCTTATTTCAAAGTATAACAAAAGGAAAATATGCAGTGGTAAGTAAATATTTATTTTGAAGTTAAGGAATTAAATGTTTGAATTTTTAATTAATTTATTTAATTAATTAATTAAATATCACGGCAATATGAACATACTACATAGTGAGAGGCTTTATCGATAAACGACAACATTTCTTTAATATAATCGGCAATGGAATGAAGTTTAGTCTATGGTGGTGTCAGATATATAATTGAAATATTTACAAATCCTGTGTAAGGGAGACCAGCAAAATATTGGTTCTAGCTAACGAAAGGTAGAAAATATTGTGATTGCGAGAAGGATGTTGAGGGACGTTGAAATTAACTTATCCCAATAGGTTTAGCGCATCAATGCCATTATTTAACAGGTAGTAAAGGAATATGATGTCCGAACGGTTTCTACGTAACTCCAAGGAATATATACCGTAAGTACTGAGCAGAACATTATGATCAAAGCCTTGGTCAGGATAAGCACCTGTTTGATTGAAATGCAGATACTTCAAAAATCTTCGTTGAACAGGCTCAAGTGTATCAGAGTGAGCTTTATAGATTGGAACCCAAACCAGTGACGCATATTCCAGTCGGGACTGAACAAAGGACATATAAATGTTTAGTGTTGCATCAACTGACGTGAATTTACGCGTGGATCTAATGACAAATCCTAATGTTTTCAATGCAGACGCAGCAATAGTGTTAATATGATCCGAAAAATATAGTTTTGAGTTAAACAGAATGCCCAAATCTTTGAAGACTGAACAGCGCTAGATGGGAGTATTGCTATACGTAACCTGGTATTGGTCGTTGGCTCCCACCTGCTATTATAAATTGCTCTACTCAAAGTAGAAGCGGAGTGTCGAACAATGGGCCTAGAGGGCAACCTGGCGAAAAGCTCAACACTCTCCGACATTTCCATGCGGGAAGGCAAAGAATATGAAGGTCGTAACTGATCGGCCTTTCAGGACATCTTCAGGGCCCCTTAAGACCATCAACGCAATCGATAAATCAGAGGGAATCGTCCTCTCGAGCAAGACTTGGGCAAAGCGCTTTCAAACATCTCAAAAGCGCCTTTAAAACCCCAACAGCGACTGATTGCCCTTAGGTCTTCATTGGTTCCGAGGTTATACCACACGCTAACTTTGTCATCTATTACAAGTGGCCGCCTCAAAGCCATTGATAGATAGATTCGGCAGTCCGTCCGAGTATGATTGAGAATACCCCTTCAAGAATCTTCCTTTCCTCCCGAAAGAGAAGCATCCCAATTAGTCACAATCAAGAGAAGGATCACTTGGGCAAAGCGAACATTACGTAAAGCCGGCATTCCTGCCGACGCACCAACCACAGCCACCAGGCAGTATTGCGCCCAGCAACTATACTCTTCCGTAGACGGACGGGAAAAGTCTTCGTGTCAAGCGTCTTCAGCATGGATGGCAAGAAATTCCGCCGGAATACCGGGGAGGGATTACATCCAGTTCTGCCAGCTACGAATCAACGCCCTAGCTACTAGGATATTGACCTCGAGAGGCCGGAGAGAAAATCGTCGAACAATATGCCGTGCCGACTGCCAATTCACAGAAACAGCTGACCACGTGACGTATTCTTCGTCACAACGCTATTGCGAAGACCCTGGCTAAAGACCTAAAAGCAAAAGGTTGGAAGACCGAAAGAGAGAGAATTTATCACACACAAACTGGAAATATGAAGCCGGACATAGTAGCGGTTAAATGTGGTAAATCAGCTATAATAGACGCGCAAGTGGTTACATCCTCGGCCCCATTAAGAACTACGCACCGTCAGAAGATAAAAAAGTACGCAAGAAATTTGGAACTGATCCAAGCGGACGCCGATCATACTGGCGTACAAAGATTTGATGTCTCGACAACATCAGTGAATTGAAATGATTACGTCGTCAGCATAAGCTACAATTTGCCATTCTCTTGTTCTTAATCTTCCTATATCTATCCGTCGAACTACATATTTCAACGCTATGTTAAATAATGTTGTCGAGTCCCGTTGCCTTACCCCTTATTTATTTCAAACAGTTCAATTTTTATGCTTATTTTTATATTCATCATGATTATCTATATTAGTCTTTTCAATTTGCTTTGGATTCCTATTTGTTCTAGTACTTTGTTTCTTGTCAGCGAGTCAAAAGCTTGTTTTAAATCTATGAATAGCAAATCCCATACGCATTTGCTTTTTCTAAAATTTGTTTAGTTCTTTTGATATTAAATTAATGTCATGCGATTATAATTATGCAATTTTAGTTTGTAATTAAGACTCACGTTCCGTCGTTTTTTCTCTTAATTTGAATCTAATGATTTCTTTGCGTTTCGTGAGGCAAACATAAATCCATGTATTTATGTGTGTCATGAGGCGGAGTAACAAAATATCCAAGACACCAGCTGAATGTAATAAATTATTTCTAATAGAACGGACGTCTTCATTGAAAAAGCCGTCTAACCATAGCTTCCAATGAAGTCCTAATTATCTGCCAGAGTAACTTAATTTATGAGTCAACTCTGTGCATTCGCCGTAACAGTCAAGTTACGTTGTCCACCAAAGAAAAAGAACGACAATTTTCTGGAACCACAGCACAGTGTGTGATTTAAAATAACCAATTCTAATTTAATCACACAAATAGAAAATTCAATTGAATGAAACGAATAGCTGGTTGTGGAAATGGATGTTATAGCGTCGTAACTTAAGACATTTTACGATTGGTCACATATTAAAATAAATGTTGTTTTTTTTTTTTAATATAACATCTTCAAATATATTTATGTAAAATAAATAATGTAATAGAAAATTCGTGTATTTTGTATATTTTAGCTTTATGTTCTTATTAAAATAGAATATATCTCCGATGTAGCTGTACGATATAAATCTCTAATAAGGCAGTATACATCGAGGACTGAGATAGCGTTTAGCATTTTTATAGGAATCTAAAGATAGGGATCAAAAATATTCTTGTCGCTAGCACTCGCTCTGCAAAATATGGTACGCAACGGTAAAAATACGGAATATTTCCGAGAAACCCGGAAAAAACGCTGCTATATTTTCTAATATGATGTAGGATGCGAGCGAGAATTCGCATATCACATTTTAAATTGCTAAAAAAATATCTTTACAAAATATATGACTATACTAATTCATATAATACAATCATGCATGGTATATTTTTATATTGTTTATCTATTTTAACATTCACTTTAGAAAAACAATCTTAAATTTTATTATTTATTATTAAATAAACGATGATTTGTGATAAAATTAAAGAGAAATAAATTATTTTATTTCTATTAATAATAATAATAATAATAGAATTTATTTCCCTTAGGTAACAAGGAAAAGACATGGAAAAAGTTAAATTTGAAACTCTAAACAAAATTCTTCTATACTTGAGTTTACCTTTTTTTATTGAACCCTGTGATCAACATTGTGACATAGGTTACGTCATATAAGAATAAAATGTTAACATGAGTAAAATGAAAGTAGCATTACACACATTGAAAAATAACAACAATGAAATAAATAGTTAGATACAATGTAGTTTAAACATAATTTATTTTGAAAATATTACTAAATATGCATTATTTATAAATTATGGTACATCGTTAATCGAAGTAAGAAGAAGAATTGACGCATGATGGTAACTAGTTGAAGGAATGCACTTCGTAATATTCTGGGTTGTAAAACCTTGAAATGTAGTTGTCCATCATACTGAAACCAAAAATGTAATTAAGTAAACTTGGTTGTCTAATTTAAATTGCATGAGTGCTCCGTTTCAAAGCTACAATTAGCCATTAGGTTGTAATTTTTATTTCTATCAACGAGGGTGCTGTATATTTTCGTTTTTTATAGAAATGGTTTTTACTAATAATTTTACCTATAAAAGGACGAACGCAACTTAGTAACGCCAGTCGTATTGTGACTCACCCTTCCGAAAGGAAAAAGTTTGTGCTTCGGAAGTGTTCTCTGAGTGTATTTGTGCTCCGATTAGTTGCAAGTGATTTATAATTGTATTAATCATTAATCAATTCTATAACACAATTGAATTGTGGTTATAAAAATATTTTTGAAATTGTATCTATATTTTTAAACATTATTTTGTTTTTTTTTTTAACGTAATTAAGAACAATAATTCATGAAGGACTGTTCCATGTAATCGTACTTTAGTACCAATTTGAGGTTAGTGTTGATACAACTTCATGTAACTGAAATTAAATATTGGATTAATTGATGTATCGTCGATGATTATTAATGATATACATAACAATACTTCCTTTGGAGTAAATTTTGATTTCTCTTACTAAAATAATTGTTGCGTCGATAAAATAGATTTTCATGTCATGTCATGTTACACTTTGATTAATGTGAAGCTGCAAGTGGTACCAACATTTATTTTGAATAATTACATGACACTAGAATACATGAACATTCGCGGATATAATTATTATAGATTATTATTAAATATTTAATTCTTAAAAGTAAAGATCAAACCTGTAATTATATAATTTTTTAGATAAATATATTTATTTATTTTATAATTCGTTTGTTTCATTTGGCATCATCAAACATTTAAATCTTATTTCAATACAAGTAATTATATAGTAATGCAGTGGTAAAATTATTAAAAATAAAATTAATTAATTATCGCCCATGCTCTTCAACATTCGCATTCGTTTGTCAACATCTCCACGCTAATGGAGAATGGAGAGAAAATGGAGAGCCTGGAAACCAGACGTGATTTGGCGAGCGTTAAGTTTTTGTTTAACATAATACGTAACAAAGTTGATTGTTCACAATTACTGTGATACTTACATTTTCTGGTACCCCGTGTCTCAGCAAGATCCAGTCCTACATTCTATTTACCTGGAGCAAGAACTAATTTAATCACTAATTCACCGATCTATATTATGTGCAGAAATTTCAATGCCACATCTGGTGAATGTGATATCTGTCACAGTAGTTTAACAGATATACTTAAGGCAGCCACAATTCATTTTGGACGTCACGCTGGTGCTAAAGCTGATTTATCTCGGGTATACGAAGATGATGGCTGCCAACCACCGGATAAAGGAAAAGGAACTTGTATTAAACTGAACAACTGCGAAACTATGACCAATTACTAGTTTGGCGAAAGTCGACAAAGAAGTTAAAAATATCTGCAGTCCTACACATGCGATTACGACCAGGATGGCGATGTTAAACTTTGTTGTCCTGTAACTGTTATTTTTACTCTGTAATTGGATACATATCTGTTGATTAAATAAATATTATTATTATTATTATTAACATCGCTGTGAACAGAATTCTCTCGGCCGTCCCGACAACGGTGAGCTTCCGCATCAGAACGGAAAAGATCAACGCATTAGCTTTTGCAGACGACATGGTCATTATAACGGCCCCCAGGCTAGACATGCAGACTGCTCTTAATGAAGTAGAAGATCAAACTCGGGCCCTCGGTTTGAGGGTGAACGCCGCGAAGAGCAGCACGCTTTCAATAATTCCGGACGGGAAAAGCAAGAAGTTAAAGACTGTCAATGAGCGGGCCTTTCGCCTATCTTCCGGACCCCTAAGAACGTTGAACGCCATCTTGGAAGTACGCAGGAATGAACTTCTCGGTTTGGGGGAACCGCCCACTTGAACAGAATATCAGTGCGGCTTTTACCAACATCACCACAGCCCCACTGATCATCGTTACTTCCCCGCCTTTACCACACATTATCTCTAGTGGCGGTAACGGCGGGTCGCCTAAAGGCGATCGACAGGCAAGCGCGACAAGCCGTTGTTGTGGGGGAGCCTGAGCCATTATCGGCATGGCTCAGGCTCCCCCACGACGTTCCTTTGGGCCATTTCTACGCGTCCATCAAGGACGGGGCCTCGGAATACCGGCGATGACCACCTTGGTGTCGGCCCTTATAGTACGGCGGCTTGGAGCGTTGAGGGATTCGGCATTTACACCTACCAGAGCCGCAGCTAAATCGGTGCAGATAAGAAGACGCCTCACTTGGGCAAAGAGACAACTGCGAAGGACTGGGATACCGGCAGAGGATCCATCTCCGGCTATCCTACATTGCTACTGGGCCCACCAGCTTCACTCTTCGGTTGATGGCCGGGAACTCCCAGTGCCCACCATCTACGGCATGGGTGGCAAGGCGTCGGGAGTCCGCGGGAGGGATTACGTGCAGTTTTGTAATGTCGCAAGAGGAAACAGCTGGAGAGTGAGAGAGAGTGAGAGAGAGTGAGTGAGAGTGGCCGGCTGCCAGTAAACAGAGATAGCCGCCCATGTTATACAGTCCTGCTGGCGTACTCACGGTGGCCGCATCCTACGTCACGATGCTATTGCGAGGAAAGAGGCCGAACATCTGGCCAGTACTAGTTTAAAATACCCCGACCGGCAACCTCAAACCGGACATCGTGGCAGTACAGGACGGTGAAGCGGTCATAATAGACGCACAAATCGTCTCCTCGTCGGCACCGTTTTCAGTCGCCCACAGAGCGAAGAAGGATAAGTACCACCTCAACCAACATCTCCTCGAGGCGATAGCTCAGCAGAAACGGGTTCCCGTCGAGCATAGCGACTACCACACTTACGCTATCCTGGCGCGGAATTTGGAGCCGCGATTCATACCGTGACCTTCTTCGGTATGGAGTCCACCTGAGGTAATTGGAGGGCATCACCACCCGAGTCCTCCAGGGATCCCACACGAACTGGACACGATACAACCTTATGACAGGAAGCGCACCGGGCCAGCGAAACCGACATCCAAGGCAGGGAGTTGGATGAGGAGTCCCAGAGGAATGGAGCCAGCGGTCTCCTGTCCCGTACTGGGCGAAACAAGATGTTCGGATCGTCTTTGTCCGGTCGGGAATTGTGTTTTATATACAGGGTGATTCATAACTTACACGACAAACGTAAATGGGTAATCAGGAATGCTATTTTGAACAAATAAAAAAAAAATAAAAAACTGAAAAAATAACTACCTAATACATAATAATAATAAATAATGTAAAAATAATTTTATTATTATTTTAACCTGTGTAAGCCTGTCAGGCCGAGAATTTATGGCGCTTACCTCATAACTGTCAAATCAGCAACGTTTTAGTATTAATGTTTGGGCAGGAATCCTTAATTCAGAAATCATAGAAATTAAAATTAAGATCGTTTAAATGGTAATAATTACTTAATTTTTTTGGAAAATCGTTTGAATACGAAACTGGTAGCTGTACCAATAGTTGTTAGACAGAATATCTGGTTACAAC
Organism: Lethrus apterus; assembly: GCA_018397195.1. Lineage (NCBI taxonomy): Eukaryota > Metazoa > Arthropoda > Insecta > Coleoptera > Geotrupidae > Lethrus > Lethrus apterus. The sequence goes on along the minus strand of JAFFZR010028364.1, from coordinate 3,386 downwards.
ATGATGGGGCACACCTCCACATTCCGCTCGACCGGTAACAACGTGGTTGGATATAAATTATCTGGAAAGATGGATTGGACAACATCGTCCGGTGCAATGGCCACCACGCTCGCTAGACCTAAACCCATTAGACTTTTATTTCTAGTGAGATTTGAAAGAAAATGTGTATGCAGTGGAGATTGAAACTCGTGACCAATTACTGGACAGAATTATTAACTATGCCAATGGTATCCGTGCCCGAAATGTTATTAATCGTGTATACGATTCTTTAGTGTAACGTTGCAATGCATGTATTCAAGCTCATGGAGCACATTTTGAGCACTTATTATAAATATATTTTTTGAAAAAATTTGTGAGATAAATATATATCATAGTTTATTTCGCAAACTATTAAAGATTTGCCACATGTACATAGGAACTTATTTGTTCAAAATAGCATTCCTGATCACTCATTTAGTTTATAGTATATGTTATGAATCACCCTGTATAAGTAATGATCTGTATATATATACTGCAAATAAATGCAGAGACAGTGGGAATCTCGTTAACAGGTTAACAGCCAAGCTAAATTTTTAAATTTTACCTAAAACGCTGAACTTGAAAACATGTTCTTTTGTATGCATGTAAAGACGTTTTGCATTAATATTTGAAATTTTAAAAATGTTTAGCCAAGATTCAGAAAAAAATCGGATATGATCGCGGCGGAGTATGGGGCATAAACAAGCTGCAGCCGCCAAGCGGTCACGTACCAACGGTCATCTTTGCAGGTTCATCGATTGATTTTTTAGATCAATTTGCTAGCTACCATTTTGCACTAAGAAAGTCTTTGAAGTGGTACAGAAAAATAAGTAAATTTTGTAACCAAATATATTTTTAAGTTTTTACAATTTGTAATAAGTTGTAATGGTCTTTTTTCTCTGTGATTGGTCCGTTTGTCACGAATTATTTTACAATGAAGTATAAAAAAGTTATTTTTACATTTTTTTCAAAATTTTACAATCCCAAAGCCGGGCGGACATACTTTATGCATACTATAGATGTGAGTAGACGTAACATCTGCTAGGTAGGCAATAATATCTAGCTACATCATAGGGGTCATATTCCAGCGGAATTTCTTGCCACCCATGCAGACGACGCCTGATACGAGGACGTTTCTCGAAGTTCCCGTCCATCTACAGAAGTGTGTAGCTGCCGGGCCCAATATTGCTGCCTACATGCCGGGATAGGGGCTATTCTTCTTCTGATTGTGATTGTTTGAGACGCAGCCCTTACTGGGGGAAAGGATTCTTGGAGGGAGGATAACCTTGTTATGACCATCGCCGGGATCATTGTTATAAGGGTCGGGATTCTCAATCCGCCGTCACGGATTGACGCATGGAAATACCCAAGGGGAACGTCATGGGGTAGTCTCAACCACATTCGAACAGACTAGCGACCGCTAGTTACAGATGACAAAGTTCGCGTATGGTATAGCATCGGTACCAATAAAGATCTGAAGACTACTAGTCGCTGTTGCGGTTTTGAAAGTGCTTTTGAGATGTTTGAAAGCGCCTCACCCAGTTTCTCGCAGAGGACTTCTTCGAAATTATGAGCAATTCCGCGACGATAATCGTTAACAGTTCTATAGCTCGTTCGCTAGCCACTGGTGAGACTAACTGCTGAAGAGGGTCGCTCGAACCATTTTTTCTGAGGTATTCCTGCCATAAAATAAAATGACTTAAAGATGAAGTGGCGCAACAAATATTTTTAATAATAATATGTGTAACAAGAACACGATACTCTTGAAAACATTTGCAGATTACGGGCGCCCTTGATATTTTAAAGGGATTTCCGCTTGTAAATTGTCGCTTCTGTTTACTTAGCTCGTAACTTAAAGCAAGTTGTAAATCATTTGTTCAGGTATCTCGCCAATGGATAGCGAACGAGCTATACTAGCGTAGTCAGGCACCACCGCCTTAAGCACTTTCGCGTTATCTCAATACAGCTCTTTCTGTAGCACTGCATTTCCGGCTATTATTTGCTCAATTTTTACTTTATTTGGACTGTCTTCCTTTCTTAGGGCTTTAATAAATTTCCATATAGTAGGATGCGATTATATAATCATAGATTCGAAACTAGTGTGCCAACCATCAATAGCGTTATTCATGCGCGTGATATCTTCACAGACTGCTTAGTGGCAGTTGCATAAGTTTATAGGAAACAAAGGTGCTCTTCTTCTTCTTCCGCAATGAACTCTACCATTGATGCTTTAAAAGTAGTCGCAACAACTTGCCTAGTGATTAAAGTTGTATTTCTTCATAAATCTTTTACCGTTTTCATAGTTCGTTTGACTTCAACTCCAGCAGGCGTTTTCTTCGAAAGTATGTGCCATACCTGGGCAGCGCTACATGTGATAGTTTGCACATTTTTAAATTGCCTTGTCTTGACTTATTCTCTCTTGAGTGTGTATTGGGGCGACCATACACCAACATCTTACGCCCCTTTTCAGTATAAACATACAGTAACACAAGACAAACGTACTTAAGCAATATATGCCTTATGCAAGGCGAAACTAAACTAACTGCATGCCCAACAGACGTAAAGGCGGCAAAATTCGAATACAAATTTTGTAAATTGCAGCGATAAACAACCTATATTTCATATTCATATTTTAATCTTACCTGTAAGTATACGAAATAAAATAAACTGTAAAATTAGAGGAATTTTTATATTACGACCTACATTTCATTTCATAAATAAATAAATAAATAAATTGTCTCTGCGATGAATTATTTTGCGATAAATCGCTGCGATAAATTGTCGCCCTATGAATTGACTGCGAGGAATTGTCAGGAGGCCTTATTATTGTAGATATTAAGCCACATTCACATTGTAGCAACAACGAGAAACTTTCTGTTGCTTGTTGTCGCCGAATGTTACCAAAGGAATCTAACAAAATCAAACACTTAGAAACACTGTCTACTCTAAAGCAACGTAATCAGATAAAAATTGTTTGTTTCTGTTTTACATTTCACTTTTAGTGTAATTCGTTTATTCTATTCTATTCGTCCCATGCCCTAATTTAAAAATGAGTTGCACGATTACGTCTGTTTCAGTTTGGATCTTTCAACTCCTGGGGCAACTTTCTTAATTATTTTAGTTCGTAACTTCACGGAGTCGCTTAATAAAGTTGCGGAATTTTATTGCTTTATTGCGCGCAACTTTATGCATTTAGCCGACGTATTTACAGGTGTTCTTTTCATGAAAATTACACCTTTCACCAAGTGGTTTTGTTTGAAGATAAAGTTTATCTCCGACATTTTAACTTTAATTAATTATCTGGTGCCGCATTTATACATGATTAAATGATGGTAAACTATGCGCTTTGAATGTATGTGTACCTAAAT
>JAFFZR010028363.1:0-12898 GCA_018397195.1 Lethrus apterus | reverse complement strand
ATAAATGGTGCAGCCGATAAACTACAGGTGTTTTTCATTTCAGAACCGGGCTTCATAATTTATTTTAAACCCGGTTCGGTAAAATGAATTACGTTTGATGTTTAAATCACTTTTAATTCTACTTTGGCTAATTATCTTTTTTTTTTCTTTGAGCATGCAACGAAATTAAAACTCGAGTTGTGCAATAAAATATATTTATTACGACACACGTTCCGCGGCGGTTTCAAATTCGAAGAGTTAGGTCCTGGATTTGTTAGGATCGACGCACCAGATGTGCGTCAGAATGAGTTTTATTGGAGACCCTTGTAAATCAGATTGCCACCGTCTCATGATTCCTGTCATTTTGAGATTCTACCATAAATAATGCTATTACCTTATTGTTGGATATTAAATTACGATTTATTCAGTTATTATTCGAATTTAAACTTTTGTATAATCAAAATCTACATATCATAGAGGTGAGGCTGTAAAAAAAAATCCAGATTGCTTTATTACTTTGATAATAAAACGCTATCAAATTTCACATTGGTTATATTTTAGAAAAAATTATTCGGCCATTTTGTAGATTGGATATTTAAGATTATGCCTTCTAATTTTCAGATTTTTTTGACAACTATAAAAAGGTTTTATTTTGAATATGCTATACGATGGTCCACCCTGTATGTAGAGTTCCCAAAAGAACATCAGTATAGGATGTATACGAAAAAAAAATTTTTTTTTAAAGGAGTTAATGAAAGAAAATAAAAACAAAAACTCAAACCAACCATCATAATAAAATTAATCGAATGATTCATTTAAATCTTGCACGAGATGATTTATTTTCTTGCTTTTGTCTAGACGCGCACTTACCAGCAACATTAATTTGATATGTGCTGATGAAGTCGACCGGATTTTTACTCGAGTAGATAAAGCAAATAAAGAAAAAAAAAACGATCGATCAAAGTAATTTAATTCAGAGTGCGGTGCCGTCATTGACGACCAGTTTCATGAAATTTTTATAATCGTCTCTAATTATGGAATTAAGGATTAACGACGCACATAAAATACCTATTGGCCTTTTAAAGCATTTTGATGGAGTGCATCGATATAAGAAATTTTAATTTATAATTTCAATTTATGATTTACGCTTTCAAAGGAAAATAAAAAAATATTTACTTGTGAAATTAATATCAAATGATTCGTTGTTTTTCTTCCATTTGTTATTGTTATTTTTGTTTTCTTGTATTTGTTAATTATTATTATTAATAATAGTAATAACATTCTATCAACCCATCAACAACAAAACAAAGTTTAATTCTGTTGGCACTATTACAATTTTTAGGGACAGTGGCATTGTTGATGCCATTGACAAGTTTATTATTTGAGGTGCGCCCTTACAATCAATGCACGAAAAGGAAATAGGAAACGTTCGACTTTAAACCGTTTCAGCGACGGAAGTGCTGCATGCACGATTTTATAGAATGGTTTCAATGTGTCTGGGCAAAATTCGATTCTTTAATGGAAATTTTGTGAATTGAAGGGTTGGAGTTTTCAATAAGTCCGGGCCTATAGCGGCAAATACAAAACAGCTGAACAAAGATATTGCAACCTAACCTAATTTCATCAAATTATTCTGCTAATAAAAAATCCTTACTGGCGTAATTTATTGCCTGTACGATTTTTTCATTAATTCCCGTCCATCACCCTTCTCATTTAGGCATCTCTTCCACAATCTTGCCTTTATCAGTTCTTTCTCCGTCCACCCTTCGTTCTTGCGCAAGCAATCAATAAAAAACTTGTGTAATAAAAATATATTTATTAAGACACTCAAATATATGAAATATATACAGTGCGGTCATTTAATCTGGAAACCTGGAAATAAAAAGTTGTCCGTTTATTTATAGGAAAAATCGTCGGACAGGTCAATTTTTATTTTTTATTGCACGCATTTCGACATATCGTTCCAAATTTTTTCCGCCATATTTGAAAAAGTTATGACGTTATCGTCATTTTTTTTAAATGACGGCTCCCATTTTTTTGGTAGATTTGGATACTTTGTGAAATTCTAAAACCAAAATTGTCCAAAAAGTATGATCATGAACTGGAAAATTTTTGAAATAAACGGCTTTGCAATTTAAAATAAGAGTTTTTTTTTTAATCAAGTAATCTAATGAAATTTCGATCGTTTTGTTGCAACAAAAGCATAATTCTTAAAGCAAAAGATTTCTAAAAAATTTTAAATTATATTATTTACGAAAATATGAGAACATAAAATAGATACAAAGATGAACATTTGTTGAAAAAGCACTGATACCTATAAATAATCACTTAATTTATTTACGATAGTTGACATTGGACTTTTGACACTTTCAAATTATTAATTTGTGCAGAGTTATTATTTTAACAAAAAAAAAGTGAAACAATGGTTCACTATTTAACTAAAAAACAAAGAATAGAAATTTTAATTTTGAGAGGATGTGATAACATGAAGTGAACACTTGATCAAGTCTGTACAAGTTTCAATAATAAATACCCTGGAGAAAGAATACGAAAATCCACCATTTGTAAAATCGAACGGAAGAAGAATTTGGAAATGTAAGGGATCGCCCCAGAGGACGTCCTGGTATTTGGGAAGATAGGCACTTAGACCTTTTATTGGATTTACAAGAAAATCCCCATACGGTCTCAACCGCACTTGCGAATAATCATGAGATGAATAAAACTTCGGCTCTTAAATATTTAAAAAAGCACAACTGGCACCCTTACTTGTGCTTGTACATAAACTTAATGAAGACGACCCTGACCGTAGAATACAGTCTTGTGAAGATTTAATGAATAGATGCAAATCGAATTGTTTTTTCAGATGAGACCACATTTCAGTTAAACGGAACTGTAAATCGGCAAAACTGTCGCTACTGGGCCCGTAAAAAATCCACACTGGACGAAGAAAGCAAATACCCAATTTCCCCAAAATCTTAATGTATGGGCAGGGATTGTGAACAATAGAATAGGTCCATTTTTTATTGACGGTTCTTTAACGCGTTCAAAATACTTAGAAATGTTAAGAGACCATTTAGTTCCTGCCTTGGCTACGTTATATCCTGATGCTAACGACCCAGATCTACCACGCGATTTGTTGTGGTATCAGCAAGATACCTGCCCATTATGACGATGTTGTAAGAAATTATCTAGATCAAGTATTTCCAAATAGATGGATCGGCAGAAGAGGTTTCATTGAATGGCCTGCCCGGTCACCTGATCTAACTCCTCTAGACTTGTTTTTATGGGGTTACTTAAAAAGTAAAGTCTATTTCAATAGGCCCGCGTCATTAGAAGAACTAAAAAATCGAATACGCGCTGAAATAAGAGCTATTACGCCACAAACTCTGCAAAATGTTTTACAAGATTTTCGTAATAGGCTCGCCTTTTGCCAAGAAGTTGACAGGCATCAGTTCGAACACCTTATTTAAGTAATTCAATGTTTTGCTTATTCTAATTTCAATAAATTTGTCAAAGAGAGTGAATGCCAGTTAATTTTTTTTTTTAAACTTCAAAGGCGTTTATTTCGAAAATTTTCCAGTTCAAGATCATACTTTTTGGACATTTTTGGTTTTAGAATTTGACGAAGTATTCAAATCTGCCAAAAAAGTCATACCTTTTTCAAATATGGCGGAAAAAATTTTAACGATATGTCGAAATGTGTGCAATAAAAAATAAAAATAAAAATTGACCTGTACGAGGATTTTTTCCATAAATAAACGGACAACTTTTTATTCCCAGGTTTCCAGACTAAACGACCGCACTGTATAAAAAAATTATAATTATTATTCTATGGTTTTAATGTTTTTAATTCTTTCCTATATTCTTTAATATAAGGGAAAGGTGCATATCTTTCAGCTAGGAGTCAATATGTAGAATTAAAAAAAGATTATAATAAGTATTATAATATTTCTAACTATACATTTGAATATTGTAATCAACCTCTGAGTCCTTCGGTCCATCTACCGTTAAGTGTAGGACTGTGGGTTGGAGTTGATTTTCTTTCTCCATTCCTTTCTGTCTCGTGCCAAGGTTTGTACATTTTTCCACGTTCCCTCTGTCTTCAGCTGTCTTTTCCTGCCAAAAGATGGCATCGATCGTCCTCTTCTAGTTTTTTCTCTCTCATCTTGGCCTCAAATATTTTTCTGGTGAGTCTGTTTGCGCTTCAACCATCCTGTCTGTATTTTAATTTAATTTCCGTTGATTCTATTTTCAGGTTTTCTCTAAACGTTTTCTTCCTTATTTTGTCTAAACTAATTTTCACCAGAAACCTCATATCTGTTGCGTTTATTCGATTCTGATGCTTCTAGTGTTCATGACTCACTTCCGTGTAATAGTGTCGGCATCACTACTTTCTTAATTTTTATTTCTGTGGGCAAATTTCTTTGTCAAATATTTTTTTTTCTGAATCGAATATCTTTCCAACCTTCCCAGTTCTTTCATTCATTTCCATATTTAATTTTCCATTACTTGTTATATGTAGGTACTTGAAGTTGTGTTGACTTGCTCTGTCGTTTTTCCATCATTTTAATGCTTTGTTTTCTGTGTTCCCCGGTCTTCCCTTTTTTTTTTTTTACTTAAACATTTTTCATTCTTTTTAAATACATGGTTAGGCAATTAGGTGTTCGTCTGTTGCGTTTATTCGATTCTGATGCTTCTAGGAGAGTGTTCATGACTCACTTCCGTGTAATAGTGTCGGCATCACTACTTTATTAATTTTTATTTCTGTTGGCAAATTTCTTTGTCAAAATTTTCTGAGTCGAATATCTTTCCAACCTTCCCAGTTCTTTCATTCATTTCCATATTTAATTTTCCATTACTTGTTGTATGTAGGTACTTGAAGTTGTGTTGACTTGCTTTGTCGTTTGTCCATCTATTTTAATGCTTTGTTTTCTGTGTTCCCCGGTCTTCCCTTTTTTTTTGCTTAAACATTTTTAATTCTTTTTAAATACATGGTTAGGCAATTAGGTGTCCGTCTGTGATATTTCTCTTGTTATTTGACTGAAAATCCTGGCCGTTAAAAAAAAATAATAATAAAAACAGACTCGACTTATCATCGGATAATCAGTTCTTGTCAGTGTTTACTCAGAAATAATTGGTAAAAAGAAGCAACCGACACAATACAATTGGCATATTTTCAGAGAACTAGATAAGTTATTTTAGATTTATTATCAAAAACAGAAATGGACTTGATGCACATTGACTACTAATATACAAGTAGCTGCTTGCAAAGTAACTCCAAATGATCAATGAAAAATTAAGTTACTGCACGAAATTGAGCTAAAAATAAAATAAAACAAAGAAAATGTGACTAATAAGTAGGTGTCCAGCAGACAAAGCCCAACTTAACAAGGCTGCAAAAGAACTCAAAGACATGCAAAGTGAACAGAGAAACCAAGGAATACAAAAATATCTGAAGAACTTGACACCATCTAAAGTCTAAAGCAACCAATTACTCATGATGGAAATTAACAAAAACACTAAGAAGAGCAGTCTCGCAAATAAAAGACGAAAAGGGTAAATGGGCTAAGAGCGATGAAGAAAAGAAGAATTATTTGCCATACGACTTTCTGATAACACTGGTTTACAAATTAAAAAAAAAATACTGTGCACAAGAAAAATATAGTGGCACCTAACACTATATTTTTCTTGTGTACTTTGACCGCCAAACTCGAAAATTGCATCAATTTTTTTTTGTATGAATAAGTTTTCGAGATATGAATTTTTTAACTTTTTCTTGTTTTTTTCGGAGGTAGTTTGACTATTTGAAACATATCTGGAGTTAGGAACGTCCAATCTCGCCGTTCGGCACATCAAATTAAAGATAATCGAACAACAAATAAATGTTACTAATATTGTTTTTCAGTCGCTTCAGTAGTTTCAGTGCAATGGGCCATCATATGATATTTTTTTTTGTCGAAATCAAAATTGATAATTCAATCTATCATATCTGGTGCCTCATATGAGAAACGGATTGCAAAAATAAACAGAAGAAAAAGCAGGAGCCAATATTATGTCTATTAATCTCATATTATATTGAAATAATACAATGAAAATGAATGGAATGAATAAAACTGCATTATACGCTATAAATAAGGAAAAAATACAAAAATTGAGAAGAAATTGAATTTTGGTGCTTTCACATATAATTGATCATAACTTCGGCTTTTTTACATAGATTTTCATTCTAAATACCTTTTTCTCTTCGTAAAAATGCAAACTCTACGTAAAAAATATGAAACTGGGTATATTTCCACGATTTGTACTTTTCCTCGGCGATAGATTGAATTATCGATTTTGATTTGGATTAAAAAAAAATTTTTTTTTGTCATATGATGGCCCACTGCACTGAAACTACTGAAGCGACTGAAAAACAATATTAATAACATTTATTGGTGATTCGATTATCTTTAATTTGACATGCCGAACGGCGAGATTGGTCGTTTCTAACTCGAGATATGCTTCAAATAGTAGTACCTCCGAAAAAAACCAAAAAAATTGATATCTCGAAAACGTATCCATACGAAAAAAAAATAATGCAATTTTCGAATTTGGAGGGTCAAAGTACATAAGAAAAATATAGTGGCACCTAGTGCACAAAATGGCTGTAAACTAGTGTAATTTACAATAAATCTAACTCCTGCACATGCCAATGACGACAATGGGTTACAAATGGATCTACTTAAAAATCACGTTAAAGTCAAGAGGATTGTTAAAGGACTCAATCTAATGAAATCCCCCGGTTATAACCTGATTATGGGTAAAGTCTTGCAGGAACTAAGTGAAAAAGTGTACAGATCCAATACTCATCTATTTAACGCGACAATAAGATGAAACCATTTTCCAAGAATTTTATTTTTTTATTTTATTTTATTTAACCCTCTGTGTTCTGCCACCTCAACAGGTCGAACCCAATTACAGAGTGTGGTCTTTGGGTTGTGGAAGGTCGCCCAGGTTTGGGGTTTCACTGCGCCCGTAGCTTTGTATAATGGCCTAATCATGTTTGGGCTTTTATAAATTCTGTTATATTTGTTTTTTCGTACAAATATTTTAGTTTTTCGTTTCTCGTTCTTTCCCCTTCCTTTATGTTTTTCCTCGATCCGTAAATTTTTCGTAACATCTCTTTCCGTTACTACACGTCTATTTTTCTATTCTTTAAAAAAAGCACATTTTTCTCTAATTTAATATTTCGTTGGTTTTCTGCCTATGTTCTCTGTACTTTTGCTCATCTTCTCTCTCTGTTAGCATTTTTTCTCTTGCATTTCTATCTTCAATTAGATCAAATATTGAATATTGAGTTAGAGAGTTTATCATACATTCCGTTTATTTTCCTTTTACGCGTAAAAATAAAACAAAAATGTGCACATCTAAACGTCAGCGAAATCCCAACGAATTTATCGCACATATTTCACATGCTTTCAACAAGTCGTCGTCGTAAGCAGCGTCTAATGTAATCATTCAAGTTTACAAGTTTATAGTGCGTATATTGTGAAAAAAAGACATGCATCCGGCATGCAATATTTTCCTCCGCTTCGTTACCATTTTTAATTAATATTCATCGAAAAGAGATGCAGTGCCATCTGCATAAATAATGACTCATGCGCGAGACTGTCGATTAAAGAATCCCACGAACGACACAATTCTCGAAACGAAATATTTTAATTCAATTTTTTCAATCGAATGAAAAAACTAATAATAAAGGGCGACGCGCATCCGTAATTACACGTCGCATCTAAGAAAACATAATTCGTACGAGGTCAATGGCCAGACGTTGTTATTATTAGTTCCTGGTCCTCCACGTACAGCCACACCAAACACTTCGAACGGCATTAAGGGTATCAGGGTCGAATTACTCCTGTCGATCGTCGAAGTAAATGTTGCGCTCCGCATCGCAGACGCTTTAATTGGAAAAGTTTTTGACCTATTGTACTTTTTTAATCATTTCAAATTTTACAGTTAACCATTAGGTATTCACGCAGAGCAATACGCTTCCACTGCATCACACATAGAGAATTTTTATCGCTTAATTGTTATGTCTAAGTGTTGAATATTTTGCGAATGATTTGGAAATAATGACGAAGGTTCTATATACGTGCCTTTTTCGTTCGTGTCATTTCTAGTGGAAGTGGAACATAGAGACCTTTGCAATGATTCTTAAACCGTAGGTTACTGACAGGGTTGCTAGGACCGCGCAGTGTCGATAGTGTTCTGTACAAACCTCTCGACTAAATCTTTTCATATTCTTCTGTTTGTTCTTTTTCGAGCGATATTGCAGTCTAAGTATTGCCTTGTTATATTGCTGTGCGGTTTCTTTAACGTTTGTCCGTGCCATCTGCATTTGCGTCTTCTTAGTTTCCTTAACTGGTTCTGCAACTATCTAGTCAATAGCTGCTTTCCCATTTTTCAACTTGACGATTGCGCGTTTAATTTCTTTTCTTGTAAAACTGCCCCCTTTAATGTTGATTTTCTCCATGGCTTGCGAGCTTCTGCTGTTGCTCGTTTTTTACATTCTGTCATTTTTGTCAATATGTTTCTTTAAAATAGCCACCTTGTATTTCTCCTTGTATGCAGTCTGTTCACGGGAACATTCTACAATAGCTGATTTTTTTATTTAAGATACAAACTTGGTTAAATGGACAAAGTTTATGTATGTTAGACTAATGCACGGCGCCACCTCTCGGTGGGTGCTGTAAGCAGAGAAGGCCGATAAGTAGACACCGACTAATGCTTACGGCACCGACCGAGAGGTGACGCAGTGCATTAGTCTAGCCTTCTATTAAAAATACAGAAATATGCAGGATGTTCAATTTAAAAAGATAATCGTTATGCTTGTATCTTAGCAACGCGATGTTCTTTTGTTTTATTATTTATTGCGCGAAATGCAAGGTACTTAAACTTTGTCCATTTAACCAAGTTTGTATCTCTTTAAATAAGTTAGTTATTGTAGAATGTTCCCATGAACTGTATTTAGACTGTATTTCTCTCGAGCTATTTTTTTTTTTTTTGTTATTTCGTGCAGTTCTTTCATGTTGTGTTTGTCGGCTACTTCCACTGCTTCGATAATATACAGTCCGTTGTACAAAACGGGCCCGAGACTATAGCGGCTTCAATTGTGATTCAATCACCAACAAACATATATATTATTAAATGGGACAGTCTTAGCTACAACTTGACGAAAAAAAATTCTTTATTAAACACCTTCATTTATTTGTTATGACGTCATCGCCATTTTTTTTTAAATGACAACCTATATTTTTTATGTTTTATTTCGTTATGATTTTTAATTCTGTTTTCAACGGTATTCAAATTTAAATGGGTTGCATAAGAAAAAAATCATGAAAAACGGCTTTACAATTTTAATAGAAATATGAATGAAATGAACAAATTAATCCAACTAATCCATGATACGGCAAAATTTTACTAAGAAAAGTCATTCATAATAAGAAATTGTGGCCCTATACAAAATTTCAGAAAGATCTACCTACTATGATCAAACCGTGATTAAACAATAAGACGATTTGATCAAAGTAGGTAGATCTTTCCGAAATTTTGTATAGGGCCACAATTTCTTATTATGAACGACTTTTCTTAGTATCATTTTCCCGTATCATGGATTAGTTGGATTAATTTGTTCATTTCATTCATCTTTCTATTAAAATTGTGAGGCCGTTTTTCTTGATTTTTTTCTTATGTAAACTATTTAAATTTTTATACCGTTGAAAACAGAATTAAAAATCATAACGAAATAAAACATAAAAAATATAGGTTGCCATTTAAAAAAAAATGGCGATGACGTCATAACAAATAAATGAAGGTGTTTAATAAAGAATTTTTTTCGCCAAGTTGTAGCTAAGACTGTCCCATTTAATAATATATATGGTTTGTTGGTGATTAAATCACAATTGAAGTCGCTATAGTCTCGGGCCCGTTTTGTAGAACGCAGTGTATATATAGTTAATGTTACAAGACGTGATTTGGTTTCACTGAATTTGATTTTCCACCTTTCAAGGCACTTTTGAAGTAGGTTGAGAGGTCTTGAGTGGATGCTACAGTGTGATCGAAAAAAAATTAGTCAAAGTAATCCATGAACAAAAATCGGCATGTCTTTACTTAAACCACTATTTATTTCTTAATGTCAAATTGACGTTTGTCAAAAATGTTCAATAGGAAAATGAATGAAATTCTTCATAACAGGCAACGTAAGAATGTTTATTTGAACAACATTTTTGACAAACGTTAATTTGACAAGAAATAAATACTGGTTTAAGTAAAGACGTGCCGACTTTTGTTCATGGCTTACTTTGACTAATCTTTTTTCGATCACACTGTAAGAGATCGTCGTCTGTCCTTCGTTATGTTCGGTTGCCATGGTAACGATATGATCTGAAAATGTTCCTGTCATTCGGTGACAGGAAGGTCGGATATGAATATTAAGTACAAATGAGGCTCATGAACGCTGCCTTGTGGAACACTAGATTGAATTGGTTGGAATGTTTAAAACCGAACTTTTTATTGTTCACATTCAACTGCATAAATTTTCAGGTTCTCGAAATAGGAAAAATATACGTCAAAAGTTTAACAATCCAGAAGCATTTTGTATCAAGGCTGGAACAGGCGAATGGGATCAGAAAAAGAAGACTTATGGTGCAACTTCTTTTGGAGCAATTTCTTTAGGAGCAATATCAATCGGAAAATTCATAACCAATCAACAGTCAGCAATATCTAATTCATTTACTGATGTGATAATGTAATAATTTTTACAAAAAAAAAACACCAAGCATCTTTTCCAACAACTTACATAAAAACTGCAAGAGGAATCATATTTTTATTTATTTTAATTTTATTACAAATTGAATGTTTCTTCATGATTTGTACATAATCGAACTCCTAATCAAAATCATTCGAATGTAAAATTGTAACATTATAAAGTAGGTTAATTAAATTAAGCAAATACCGCATATGTTAAAAGTTTTAAATTTAAGGACATTGAACACATGTCGTTGATTAATATGGTATTACATGAAAACCAGTCTGTTAGTTAAAAAGGCACAATTTGCTTTTCTATAAATAGAAGAAAAACGCATTTTATTGAAATCCATATTTTTAAAATGTTGCTAAATGCATTCGAATGTCGATTCACAAAGGTTATTTTAATATTTATATTTATTAGGGTTGAAGTCTGGCGTCAATGTTCAAAGAAGAAAGAGAACAAACGAGTTTAGTCTATTAGTCTTATTTGCATTTGCCAAACTTAGCATTTGGTGTGCCATAAAAGGTCAGATAAGTTATCACAAAATGACGTTATAAGTTACAACTTATAACGATAACAAATCTTCATAGAAATAGGCTTATATTGGCAAACATTTGAAATTACTTAGAAGTATGTATGCAGTACAAATATGTATTTTCTTCAGTTCATTGTTAGAATAACGAAACAATAATAAATATAAGAAATTACAAAATATAAATACAAATAAAAGTGAAAATAAATAAATGAAAGCAATGGAAAAAACTTATGTTCGAAATAATTCTATACGGCTGTTCAAATTGAACTCGGCACTATTGCCAACTTTGTTACTACTAAAGATACGATGTTGGTTAAATTACCAAAGTAGTAGCGTTTTTTCTTCCGATTACGATGGTAAAATTTAAAAAAAAATTGAACTTCGCGTTTTTGAGATATTAAAAAAAACAACATCTTTTTAAATGGAATACCCTATCTATACAGGATGTCCCAGGACGTTTACAACAGCCGATATCTCAGAGACGGTAGGTCTGATTTATTTCAAATTCAGGATATCTGTTTGAGCCTTAGGGAAGATTATTTCTGTAATATTAAACCTTCATTCCCAATTTCCACTTCTCAGCAACAAATATTGAATTACGAAACTTAAATGGAACACTCAGTATATTGTTTCATTATTCGAAAATACACATTAAAACAAATTCAGTAGTACAATTTTGACAACAATATAGTTAGAAAAAGGCAGATATAGACACTTAAAAATATTCGAAAAGACGCCCGTGGAATCAGTTATGTATGTTGACAGAAAATGATCATTACCATAGTTTTTCATATTTATATCATATAAAGATCAAAAACTATGGCAACGATCAATTTCTGTCAACATACATAACTGATTCCACGGGCGTCTTTTCGAATATTTTTAAGTGTCTATACAGGTTGTCCCACGTTAGACGCGGTGCTTCATATCTCATTAATGGTTAGGTTACGAAAGATGTTCATGAAACAAAATTTATTCAGATTCATATGTAGAATGTGCCAAAATTATTTTCAACTCTACAGGGTGTTCTGTTTTTACGATATGGTATCTTACTTTGTTATTTTAAATGGAACAACCTATATATTATTTCATATTCGTGTAGAACGTAAAATTTTAAGGTAAGTTTGTTCAATACTTCCTATACTTAAAGTTGATAGTTTTCGAAATATTTGCAATTTTATAAAAAAAATCACATATGCAACCTTCACTTGAAGTCGACAGATTTTAATTAAATTTAATAGCTTCAAAACGAATTTCGGTAAAATTGATCTTCATACTAGATCCTGTCTTAAACCGCCTTCGAAGGTTTTTTATCTTATACAGCGTGTCTACAGCTGAGGTGCCAATTCACGATAATTCAATCCACTTTTTCAGATTTCAGATTTTTAAATGGAACATCCTGTATATTTCATTTCTCATTCATTGTTCTTTAATAATTATTAAGCATGTCCTATACCTATGTTTTGTAATTTCTAAGATATTAACGTTTTTCGATAAATAATGCTTTTTTATGAGAAAAATTATTGTAGTTAGCCCTAAATGTAAAAATAGTGGTATTTAAATAATGTTTGCTAATAAAAAATTAGTTAAACATA
>JAFFZR010028362.1:0-12909 GCA_018397195.1 Lethrus apterus | reverse complement strand
GTATGGTTTATGAATCATATTTTAGTTGCTATGATCGAATGATGGTAACAACACTATACGACAAAGAACATGGAATAATATTTTGCGATATTGACACAACATATCTTGTTCATATCAGAAAAAGAATTATACACTTTTTAGAAATAGTATGGATAGAAGCTATAGTATTGTCGATTCTATATTTGATTATCTGGGACCCACTTCCCTGCACGTTTTCTTAAAGCAAAGATGCGTAAGCGAGATCGCTTGATTTTCTTGCCACTCAACCTTAAAATCTTCTCAATAATTGGAAATAAGGTTGAAATCAAATTGGCATACTTGTGGGCAAACGACATTGAGAAAATCAAAGGTGATATTTTACATCTTCATATTTGAGGTTAAATTATGAGGCAAATGTAAGGGGCGATATTATTTTGATAATTTATTATAAAAATTTTAATTTAATCTAAAAATTAAGTAAAAAATTAGATGCAATTAATAATAGGTATTTAGAAGAATCAAGCCGGATATGGCGTCGCGATGTTAATTCAACAAATATTTCTTTTAAATTCTCTACTTTCATCCTTCGAGCCGAAAATTTCAAATGTAGGTAGTACAGAGTGAGCAATTGGAAGTGACCACCACGTGACCTCAAATTTTAAGGTGGCGACATTGCTAAGTTGGTACTATTTTATAACTATAACCTTAAAAGAATAGAAGTGTCAAATTATTAGCTTGATCAGTACTTGTATACCTTCAAAATGACTTCTTTTTTTACTTAGAAGAATAAATTGCTTTTTAAAACAATACATTTAATACAGAAATAATTTGGAAAAAGGTTTTCATTCCAGTATTTACGACAGATGACAGAACGTAAATACAATAAGCAGTATGGGTAGCAGTAAAGCAAAAAAATACACTATTTTTGTGACGTATGTGGTCACGTGGTGGTCACTTCCAGTTGCTCACTCTGTAAATCTTTGGTTTTTATCTGTTCATCGCATAAATTACAAAAAATATATAATCCAAATGTATGAAAGAGCGGCTCGAAGGACCATTTTGTATTGAATATTTCAACTTTTTTCGTTATTTATGAGATGAATAGAAAAAAACAAGCCCTTTATAACTTCATTCGTGGTTATTATTTCGATTGAACGCAATACTCTCATTTTTGTATGCGATCAGACAACACCCCCCGCTTCCCAATTGGTGATGTAAACATTAGTGACGGGTATCCTATTATGGGTTAAAATTTAAAAAAAAAACTATTTTTGAAATATTTATTAATAATTTTATTTCATATTTAATGATTATACAACAAAAATGAAGCTAACCAATTAGCTACCATTTCCATTGTTTCCACCAACAATTGAACAACACGCTACGCCACAGAATTAATTACGATGAGTAATTTACTATAACCTGATTAAAATGCTTTGGAAACGGCGTAAACGAATCATGTGACTGCATATGTGTGTTTTAACGCAATTTACGTTATTAAAAATACATAAATTTGCCCGCTAATTGTTACTGACGCAAATGTATTCATTTATGTTAATTATTATGTTGATATCAACGTTATATTGAAACACATAGCGAAATTATCTCAACACTCTCTCTTCAAACATAATAATCGTAGCAAAAACTAGTATTAATTTTTTATTTAAAAAGCACATAAAAAAATTGTATTATAGTGTCATTAGAAGAATGAACCCTCGCAAGTAATATCGATATCCCGTCATGATCCCGTCTCTCGGTAAAGCATCTAAGTGTCAATAAAACAAACTTTGGACGTAAATTAATGGAAATTTCTCTATATCGTCTCGCGGTGACAAGCAAAACTATCAATCAGCCGAAACCGCGCGCAAATTACAGAATTCCGCGTGCAAAAACTGGCTCGTCTGTTCTCTCCGTAGATGGCGCTTCCAGAATCTGACAACGCTCCGGCGATTGCTTCCCTAGTTTCCAGTTCACTCTTTCGTCCTTTCTCTTCGTTCGCCTCGTTGCGATGGATGTGTTGATGTAGAATACGTAGACTTGTCCGAGAAGGATAAACGCTGCTTAATATCAGCGCTCAGGAGCATCGTTAATCTTGTTCTGCCTACATAGAATGTAATTATCGGATATAGAATACATTGAGATTCTGTCCAATTCGACTTGAGGGGTGTTAACACCCATTTTTTTTTCTGGCTTGGTTTCTCATAATATTATTTGTTGTAAAATAACGAACGATTTTATTTTCGAATTGTTATGAATTATTTCTAGGCTGACAAAAGATTCGGTGCGTTTTTATTTCGACGTTCTAATTCCTCCATTATTCGTGTCGTTAAACGATTTTCTGTTTTATTTTGTTTGTGTGATCTGATTAATTCCATTCGTGATTTCTCCCCATCGTTTAAAATTTTTTACTTTTTCATCAATTTTTCTTGTATTTTATCTCTAAATGCTAGTAATTTCTCTCTCTCTCTTTTTTCTCTTGATTCCCTCTCACTACTTGTCCCAAGTTCGAAGAATTGGATTGAAAGGATTTGGTTGCGGCCCGTGTTAAAGCCTATTCCAGCATTTGTTGCAAAGATTAGGGAAACGCGGAAAAGGTCAATTCAATGTCAGAAACATTGTAAACTTAAATCTGTGATATAAATTTACAATGTCTCCCACTAAGAGAAACTGTAGATCTTGAGATTACTAGCCTACTTCCTGCACAGGATCTTTGTCTGGACACGAATCTAAAAGAAAAGTAAGTACATCGAGTAGAGTATATTGAAGGCTTGAAATAATATTAGACAGAAAGGCTGATATAATTCAACGATTACAACACTTGGCGCAGAAGAAGAACAAAATGTGAAAAGAAAAGAAAACGAGACGAAGCATTCAAGAAAATTTTCACAAAAAAAGGTTTTTATGGAATTATAACAAAAATGTTCTAGTGTTGGCGGAAGCAGAAAAACCTCTTCAAAAAAGTTGAAAGTGAACCCATTTATATCAGAAACGTGAATATTATTTTGCAAAAGTGTATTGTAGAAAAATATCCATAAAAACCAAGAAGCAAGATTACGAAGTGAAATCAAATGACCAATACCTAAAATGTAAATGATAGTTATTTTTTTACTAATTAGAGTAGGTACAATGTGTAAAAATCAACAATTTAACGAGCAAACTAAGAACAATAAAGGGATTCCACAAGGAAACGTGGGGCCTATACTGTTCAGAATCTATGGGAATTGTTATTAAGAGAGTCAACTACGTTGTGTAAGTTTGTATATTGAAAGATGGGTTGATGTGAAGTCTAAAAATGTTTTAGAAAGAATTTCAGTCTCAACATACAACAAATTTCTTTCATTTGTGATATTTTTTGC
The DNA here is from genome assembly GCA_018397195.1 of Lethrus apterus. Taxonomy (NCBI): domain Eukaryota; kingdom Metazoa; phylum Arthropoda; class Insecta; order Coleoptera; family Geotrupidae; genus Lethrus; species Lethrus apterus. The sequence goes on along the minus strand of JAFFZR010028362.1, from coordinate 9,574 downwards.
TTCCATTTTTTGTTTCCATTTCTTTTTTCTTTCTAATAATAACATAAAATTACAGTGGGGAGAAGCTCACTTATAAAGAATCTGTCATCGATTTATCATCATATGTATAATTTTGCAATGTAAACATTAATTAAATTTCCATGGCTACTGAGATTAGTTAATGGGGTATATTTAAAAACCAATTTTAGTGATTTTGATTTTTCAAGTATAATTTTTGTAAATAACTTCAAAACTAAACGACGATCAGTTCAGTTCACCAGTTTGTTTTAATATTAAAAAATAATAAGAAAAAGACATTATGTCTTCGCTTTGCAATTTGAACCGTTGAATTCCACTGTATTATTTATACGTAATTTATTCATTTCTATAATTATTATCTTAAGAACTGCAAGTGTTATATTCGACACATTTTAAATGTAGATAATAAATTTAAACTTTTGCCAAGTCGAACAGTAAAACGAAATTATGTACATTCGTTCACTTTTTTCAAGTGGAAACGATTAGTGGGTGATTTAATAATGTATATTCTTTATAAAGCATGTAATCTTTTCTAAATTACACATCATTTATAAGAGAGGCGGTCCCGGTCAGTATTTTATGATTAATTGATGAAGTCTTGGTGCTAATGGCTCTTGATATCTTCCACTTTATTTTCTCTTTACACTTACAAATAAAATAAGCTCGCCTTCGTTACCTTGTAATTAACGGCGTTCGTTTGGATATTTCGTTTATTAAAAAAAATTATTTAATGAAATTTTCACTGAATCGTTTTCGTGGTCGTTCGTTTAGCACAGTAATTAAAATCGAGTAATTCAAAAATTTCAATAAACGCAAAATAATAATGTATTTGCACGTTTATTATGAGCTGCCGATGTTATGTTTATATGGATAAAAAATACACTTAGTACTCAGTACTAGTTATTGTGTAATTGTAATTAACGCCTTATATTTTCATTTTAATAGAAGTACGCTAATTTTCATGATTGTAGGCTAAGGTGAACTTTGATCGAAAGTCTCACAGACGTTCTCATTCTAATTTGTTATACAAGATTTAAAATTTTTACTAACATTTATTGTACGACAGTGCCTGTACCCTTGTTTATCCGAGCGAAATACCCATGGATAATTGGAAAACTCCTATAAAAGTTTACGTTTTAATGGGTTTTATAAATACCGTAAATGGGGGTTACATCCAACAAATTGAAATTATGTGGTTATCGTTGAGATAGGACGGGATTTCTTTTATTAAATTGGGCGAAAAAGCAAGCTTCGATTTTTTTTACATTAATAATAGTATATTTTATTTATAAAATAAACAAAAACGCCTACGCTTGGGTTAAAATCAAATTATTTTATTTTTATTTATTAGAGTCAAATTTTTGGAAACCTGAGCGTTTAAACAATAGAAACTATTTATTACTATGTACACAAAATGTACAGGCTCATTCTGAAATAGGTCCCACTATTTTAACAGGTATAAAATAAAATAAATAAAATTGTTTTTTCTGGCACACCGTTCAACATAGGACCGTCGTTTTTACATATTTAGGTTTCGACTAATTTTATCTATCACCCGCTAAAATATTGTTACCTATTTCAGAATCAGCCTGTATAAATTTAAAAAAATAAATAAAAAGTTCTGGTAAATTGTAACGTCATTTGATTATCATTCAGTTTCCTATATCTTCTTGTAGATTTTTTAATAATGTTGTATGTTAATTTTATTTTTCAAAATTTCTGACATTTTGTCTCTTATATACCCATGTACCCATTCTAATAAAAAAATCAACACAGGAAATAATTTTTGTGAATTTCTTCTTTGCACACTTTATTCTTCTTAATGTTAAATTCTTTGTTATAAATCAGTGATGGCGAACCTTTTTGAGAAGTGGGTCAAATTGTGTTCATTATTTTTTTAATATTAGCCCGTGCCCCCCCCCCAGTTTGTTAAAATCAACGCGTGGGTCATTTAAAAAGCCTTCGTGGGTCAGTGTCTGACCCGCGGGTCATAGGTTCGCCACCACTGTTATAAATCTTGGTAAATTTCTTAGTTTATATTCACACCTAACTATCAAATTTTAAAATTTTAATTCACCACGTAATCACTCCAAAAAAAAACAAAAATAAACTAAAAGAATGAAATCCCAATTTACACAATTTTGAAGCAAACAAGGAAAAATTCATATGTAGACCTCGTTTAATTCCAGAAATGTGATACGTCATCAATGTGCAGAAACGAATTTTCGTATTTTTCATTTGTAGTTGGCATCACTTTAACCCATGCAGTGGCGTATGATATTCTTCATAATTTCCAATTGATATTTATATATTAGTAAGTTTTATAGTTTGTAGTTTATATTTAGATAGCAATTACTTTCTTATAGACATTGATTTTTATAGTGCACTTACATAAAGGTATTATTTGATAAGTAAACAATTCTAACCTACCTACGTCAATGAACTTTCTCCCACTATTCGCGCAGATCAATTGATGGGGTATCAGAGTCCTGGAATGGAACGAGGTCTAGTACATTTTATTGATCTAATATTGAAACACACCAGATCATATACAGGTGTCTTTACACTCTAAGGCCAAACTATGAGAGACGTTTTCTTGTCGAAAAAACAATTAAAACCCTTTGAATATACGGTTATCAGTTTCATTTTTCAAAACACCACTCTCTAAAATTAAAAATCCTTTTAAAAGGACATAGAACTTCTAATTTTTTATTTTTTTTTTGTGTTGTTTGTAAAATTCAAGAGCTTGGAAAATGTTAAAATCATTGTAAAGTTAGCTTCTATTAACAGAAAATTGTATTACGACCTTCACTTTTAAATGTGTGTAACCTCCTTAGCAAAATCAATTAGAGTAAACATATACAGGTTGTCTCAAAACTGACGCCCGTGCATTCGGGATGTGACTCGGGGGGCTAGAACAAATTGAAAATTAAGAGCGGAAAATTTGCCGATTGTCCTTCGTTATCGAATTATTAATGAAAAACTAAAATGTAACATTTAATATTTAAAGTTTTTAACAGTAACTTATAAAACAAATTCGTCACAAAAGATGTTCAAACAGATCGCCTCCTATTTCAAGACAAACATGAATACGAGCTACTACATCTTCAGGATCCACAACAGGTTCGCGGTAAACGTTTTCTTTTAAAAATCCCTAAAAAAAAATTCAACGGATTCAATTTTCCACTCTTAATTTCCAATTTGTTCTAGTCCCCTGAGTCACATCCAGAATGCACGGGCATCAGTTTCCTGTATAACCAAAACAAATTTTAACTACAGAATTCAAAGACACGTTACTTTTTCAAAAATGATATCAAATTTTTATCTTTATTAGCAAGAAAACAGAAGATCCGAGCAATAATTTCGTGCCATTGATAAAATTATTTATTGATGCAAGGGTTGTAATTCTTCTTTAATTATACCTATAATCATATACTTTACAATATTTTTTCATACTTTTAAAATGTATAAATGTAAATTTAAAATTTTAAAAAGTGCTACTTAAATAAAACGAATTAAAGAAAATGAATCGTAGGCTTTGAATTCTTTAGATATGTCAGGGGAGATAATAATTTTTAAATTGTGAATTAGTACCACCATTAGTAAACTTCTATTAGTGTTGTTTGCGTTCAGACATAAATTATTACTTCTGTTGAAAATAAATACACAAATTATCTCGTTGACGTTATCGGCAAAAATGTACTTGTAAAATGTTACCTAAATTTCTTATCGAAAAAATCACTGTCACATTTAATGCTGCTTGAAGGAATTTTAAATTAATTTTACAAAAATCTACTAAAAGTTAATACAATTAATAAGATGTAGTTTGTTTAAAAATTTGAACAAACACATTGAGGACAAGTTTATCAAAATGCATCTGTTGAGTTGAACAGGTCTATGTTGTTCGGAATTTTCACTCTATGTTCGTAAACATTATTTTTTAATTTATGGATGCGACAACCGTTTATTCTGTGGAGTAGCTCCCCCCCCCTCAATTGAATGATATTTTTAGTTTTCATCGAATTTCTTGGATTATGACTCGTTTTTTTTTAATTTAAATGTTCGACAATTGCTGGATTAATTATGTTTATTTCCTTGTTTTTTCCATATTTTTGTAATTTTTATAATATTTCAAGTTTATTTTTTGTAAGATTTAAATTTTTAAAATTTTACGTATTATTACATATTTTGCTTTCATTCTTCAATTGCAACCTTTTATTCCGGGGTGTAGGGGGGATTGATTTTCAATTAAATGATATTTGTAGGTTTCATCGAATTTCTTGGATTTTTTAATTGTTATATTTTTACATTTTGTTTTTTCTTTACATCGAAGGGGGTATAAATTTAAATTTTTATTTAAAAATATAATACCTAAATGTTATCAATAATTACATTATATATCAATTAGTTAATAAACAATTTATGAGTAATTTTTTTAAATCACAATAAATTTGTATCCTAAATTTATTGTGATTTAAAAAAAAATCCCCTGTTGAATCTATTGCTGATCTTGACAGGAGTTTTTAGGTTTTATGACTCGTACTTCCTCTCTATTTCCCTTCGATCTAAATAATTAATCGATGAAAATAATTATTAATATAATAATTATGAAAATAATAATATTTTTTATCTTATTGATAGACCTTATCTGTTCTGATTAATTATGTTTATTTCCTTGTTTTTTCCGTATTTTTGTAATTTTTATAATATTTCAAGTTTATTGTTTGTAAGTTTTAAATTTTGCAAATTGTCGTTTGCGTATTGTTACATATTTTGCTTTCATTCTTCAATTGCATTTTGTACGATTTACAGACATTTTACATTTTAACATATTTTGGTATTTGTTTGTTGACATTTTTCAGAATTTTTATAAGAACTGTTAATGATTCCATCGAATTTAAAGTTCAGTGTTTTCAATATTTTTTTTTATGTTTGACATTTCCTTGTTATTAACGTTATTAACGAAAAAAATATTTTCATGAAATACGTATTTATTATTAGTGTCAAATTCTTGGTTGATTATAATACTTATCTTTTTTTTTTATTTTTTTTCATGAAAGAAAAAAAAAGATACGTATTTATTGAATTGAAGTTAAGTGTATTTAAAATTATTAATCTAATCAGCTCGAGTAAACAAAACGCAAAAAAGTTTAAGATTCAAACTTTTATTTTTTTACATCCGCAAAATTTATTTTGATGACTCAAGTCAGAAAAACAAAGAATAAATAGTATCAAAAAAATAATTGACATATTATCTATATTAGTTGAGCAAACAACAAAATTTAATTTCGTTCGCAGGTATTGTTGATACGCGGTAATTCTCGGAAAATGTTGAAAGGAATTGTTAAGAATCTCTAATGAAAATATACACCTTAAATTAAATCAATAACTTAGCCCATCCGTTGAGATAAGTGTTTAAATATTTACCAAGGTTTGGGTTGAGTTTATATTCACCTGATATATTATTTATCCTTGTTGATTTTAATTTTAACACTTGTCGTATATTAAATGACACAATATCGAATTACATGTGTGTATTTAATAGATTTGTATAAAATTTCATTCATTTCAAAACAAAGTTGATTCGAACAACAAGACATTGTAAATATAATTGACCATACAGGTGTTAATATGTGTTTATTTGCTCGGAAATAACACAAGAAAGTCTTTAAATGGATTCGTTTTATAAATTTCTAAAACAATAAACTGTTGTTTAAAAACGTCTATCCATTGTTCGGTAATTAATCTGTTGATTGTGACTATGTGTATGACATAATGTAAATTTGCACTTTCCATAAACGCAGTAAAAAAAAAAAATACAATTTATTCAATGCTAATAAACATTTATTTGATAGAACATTCCAAACAAAACATGAAAAACTTCCGGTGACCCCCATGAAGACAGGATGTGCGATTTTTTTATGAATGGGATTTTTTAATACTAACAAAGTTTGGTTTTCAAAATACTGGACTATTCAATTATCCAAACTAATTCCTTCATATTTTTTCTTTACACAGGTTTCTTAGTTCTTAGTTATTTTCTCATTTATTGTTTTAACTTGTACTTATACTTTAATAATTAATTTATCCGTTTTTATTTCGTGTTTCAAACGACGACGCTGTTCACAAATTACATTTATTTTAAATTGAAATGCGTTATCTGCATAAACAGTTCAAATGCAAATCGTACAGCATCTAAAATTCTGAGAAATGTAGCAATTAATATCGAAATACGACTTCAAACAGTTAACTATTGTCGAACCGAACCCCTTAATCCTCATAATCCGTTACGTCCAGTTCGTTGTTATAAGATTATTTCGCTATTATTATTGAGGGAGAACGTGTCGATTTTGCCGCAAGTTTCGTCTCTAGAAACCGTTTACGCATAAACATTTTCCGTTTTTATTATTACGTGCATTAATATTTAATAAATGTCGTTGAATTAACCATAATAATTAAGGGTGGAATTATTATAATTATAAGAAATCGAACAACAAGATGATATTTAACAATAAAACGATGTCTGATGGTAAAACAAAGTTAATATTGATAATATGAGTTCTTGGTTGTATTCTCAGGAAAGCAAAGTTCAATATTTACTCAACGTTTATAGCTGGACGTTCAGACTTCATAAATACGTTCATAGGAACCTGTTAATTAGTCAGATATGCGGTTAATGCATACAATTTAATAATAATTTTGTTTCCTCTTTGGTTGTGTTTCGAATAAAAAGTTGTATTTTTAATCACGTTTTCAGCAAATGTTATATCCGTAGGGGATAAGGGAGGGCATTGTTCCCTTAATTTAATTTTAATGCAGATTTTCAAACCAATAATTAATATTCATTTAGTTCCTCTGAGGTAATTTGCCTAATACCAAGTATTAAAAATATGCTTAAGTTTAAACATTTAAATGAAAAGAAAATTAATTACTTTACTTTAAATTTAAATATTAGTAAAATTTACTATCGGGTATGAGGATTATCTTTGAATTGATTCACAAACGTATTTTTTTCCAAAACTTTGCCTTTTCTGTCATTCCCAAGCCATCAACAACTCATACGTTGTATGCAATCATTTCCATGAGATATTTGTTTTCTTCTTTCATTTGCAAATTTAATCCTTGATGTTATTCTTTTCTTATTTCCATTGCGTTTTTACTGTTAATGTTTAAATTCCTCCATGTATCCACCTTCATTTTAACATTCTTTTTTATTTCTTTTCTCTTTTAATTATTTCACTGACAAATTTATATTATTTGGGATGATTGGTGGTGGCTTAGTCACTATGTCAGTAATCTCAATGTTTAAGGTTCAAATCTTAGTTAGGGACTTTAGAATTTTATTTCAGAGATGAAGTTTACTTTGGTTTAGTGTTCCAACCGACTAATAGGGAGTGGCCGTAACCCAACTACAGTCTGTAATTGGGTTCGACCTTTTAGGGTGGCTGTTCAGAAAAGTTCAAGAAAGTATATTTTAGATGGCTTTAATAATTTCTTATGTGTTATCATAAGATAGTTAAGGAAGTAATACCTCATACACTAAAATATGTTATAAAACAACAAGCAAAATGGCAAATTTCCTCTATAATTCAATATAGTCTGATAGGTAGTCATTAGGTTTAGGAAAGAAGCAAACACATTTTTCTGCGAAAATGAGCACTGTGGAAGGAAGCAAACAAGCATAGTAAAGAAAGAAGGAAGAGTGAGGAAAGAAGAGAAGATGAATGTATGAGGGGGGGGGTAAAAATTGTAAAGGGGCATAAAGGAAATATTGAGGTGAAATTGTGAACGGAATGGGAAATAACGTTTTGTTTGTGACCTTTAACGTTTTAATAAATACTTTTTATTAAAAAAACTCACAATGATGTACAAATCCCTGAACAATTGAAAATGATTTGACCAAGATTTTATTTCTAAAACATCTCAATGATCTCACCACGTAAAAGATGAAATTTGTCGATATATTTATCATTGAAACCATTACTTCATCTATGGAATTCCTAACTTCCTCATACAATATATTTTTTTTCTTGGTGTTTCTTTGTCTTTCGTAGGAAACTACGAACTATACTACGAGGTAACTTCTGATAAAATAGAGGAAAATATTATAGAAATGTGTAATACAATTCGTGCATTGTACAAATGTAAATACTTCACATGACTATATAGATAAAAATAATGGATTTGATACACAACAATTACACGTGCATCTAATCAAAAGTCAGCAAGGTTAAATAATATACGTATGTTGAGGAAACGATATCTAAATTATTCGAGTGACCTAACTAGGGCCCCATAAAGCATTTAGTTTATATCTAACCTTGTTGCTATACAGGCATTTTTATTTTAATTGCATAATAATTGTTCCAAAAATATAAGTAAATGTACATTTCGAAGTGTTTTCACGAGCAGTAATCAGGTTCGATAAGGAAAACTATTTGTGTGAATATTTCTACTTTTGGGGAAAATTATTGATGATTGGAAAATAATTGAGGTTACATTTATTAGATTTAACAAGAAGACACTTTCTTTACTTAATATACAGGGTGTGTAAAAATTCGCGTGCAAGCTTCACGTGGCGTTGTTCGTCGAACAAAAATAAGACAAAAATTTCTTTGCAAAAAAGTTCGTAGACGCACGGTTACTTATATTTCTTCAAAGTCTATAAAATATAAACCATATTAATCCCAGAAAGACTGTAACATTTCCTCAATTTTCACTTATAATTTATCTCCCTTTCAGCTTTGTATAAACAATATACAGGATGTTCAAAGTTATCTGCGCACTATTGCTATTTTCGTTATTTTTGGAGCTACAGAGTCGGTTAAATTAGCAAAGATGCAGTGATTTTTCCGCTGAATACAACGGTCCACACAAAAAAAACAATTGCATATCACATTTCAGAGCCAACTCAGATAATTAGATTTTTTTAAATGGAACATCCTGTATATTTATGTAGCAGTCGGTAGAAAATGAAATTTTGCACAAAATCTTCTTATACTACTATAACCCAGAAATGAAAAACAAAAGAGCTACGACGACATTAATACAGGTCACCGCACATGGGATAACTTCGTTTAGAGAAGCTCCAGTGTTGGTCAATACATCAAAAATGTGTAGTTTTTTCTACTGATTACAATGGCATACTCAAAAAACAATTGCCAGTCGCATTTTCGAACTGCTTGCTTTGATACTCATTTACTTATTTTATATTAAAATTGGCCTTTCATATTACGGTTGTACTATTAGAAGAGTATTCTATGTAAAATTTAACTTTTTATCAATTAAAATATACAGGATGTCTCATAAAAAATTTTTTTTTTGTAAGTTCGAAAATGCGAAACTGTTTTTTTGAGTACGCCATTGTAATCAGTAGAAAAACTACACATTTTTGATGTATTGACCAACACTGTAGCTTCTCTACTAACAAAGTTATCACATGTGCGGTGACCTGTATTAATGTCGTCGTAGCTCTTTTGTTTTTCATTTCTGGGTTATAGTAGCATAAGAAGATTTTGTGCAAAATTTCATTTTCTACCGACTGCTACATAAATAT
>JAFFZR010028361.1:0-12912 GCA_018397195.1 Lethrus apterus | reverse complement strand
TATTATGTGTTCAATGCGTAGCTCCTCTATTCCTCTAGGCGTTTTATGGATTTTATTTGCTACAACTTCAGTTTGCTTGAAAAGCGGCAAAATCACAAATAATGAAACTTCATCTGGGCATGTTTTTATCATGTATTTTAAGAAATTAATAGACACTAAATCTTTTAAAAGAACCAAAAAAATGTATTACTAGATAAATGCTGTTATTTGTATCATTTCTTCAATTGTTTTTCCTTTAATTGTGCAGTCCCCGAGGGTGTTAATAAGCAAAGAAAAAAAAAATAGGGACTTATTAAATAGTAAAATCCCTATGTACGGAAATCCATTCTACACTCGGTATTATTATAATACTGCTATTTAATACAGTTTTATTTATTGGCTTGTATGTATAACCAATGTAACTTGCCCTTAATAGAAACAAAGACAATACAATACAATACAATGTATTTGTGTTTATTTCGATAGTTCATTTTTATTTTTCGATTGGTTGAATTTTAAATTACCTAGTGTTCAAAAAATAAAGCCTTAGCTCCAGAAAATAATAAAATTCTTAAATAAATAAAATAAAGTATCTTATTGTACAAATAATTTTGGAAAAATACAAATTAATAGCAGTTGCATTAGTAAAATAAGATAAAAATAATATATTACACAAATTTTTGCCAGTATGTTAGTTTTCAAAATAATTCAATAATTACATATTGCGTGGAATGAGATTTGGCATATAAGACTATAAAGATGAACTAATGCCAATATTGGCTCTCGGTTGTCCTAAGATCTTTGGCGCATGTGGGCTCCTCTTCATAAGAAAATATATGGGAGCGGAAGCGGGGTGGCCAGTGAAATTTTACAAAAGTTTCAGAACTAGAAAGATTTAACATAATTACCAATTTATTATTATTTACGAAAAAGGAGTATAGCTCGTTTCAAGTTAGAACTCTGATGCGTCATCAACTGATCTGCGCGAAAAGTGGGAGAAAGTTCATTGGCGTAGCTATGTTAGAATTATTTACTTGTCAAATAATACGTTTATATAAATGTACTATAAAAGTCAATGTCTATAAGAAACTAATTACTATCTAAACATAAACTACAAACTATAAAACTTACCAAAAACTTATATAAATTGCAATTGGAAATTACGAAGAATAGCATACGCCACTGCAATGATTAAAATGTGTCAAGTGCTGCCAAATAAAAACGAATAATACGAAAATTCATTTCTGGGCATTGATGACAATCGGAGTTCTCAAATGAAAATGACATATACAGATGTTTGGGTTGGGTTTGCTCGGTAAATTTAAATTATTGAAATTCAAAAAGTCAGTTTTTAAAATTCATAATTGGATTGGCATGGGTTAGGTTCGCCGATAATTGAAATTATTGAAATTCAAAATGTCAGTTTTTAAAAACTTATAATTTAAGGTTGGGTTCACTCCGCAATTGAAATTCAAAAGGAGTAAAAGAAGTATAAAAAGGAGTAAAAGTAATGAGAAAGTCGACACTTTTGGTGGATGAGAATTAGGGGAGCCAATATTGGCACAAATTTATTTTTGCATATTAAATCCCTATATGACAAATGTCATTCTACAACCTGTATATTATTTCCAATTATCTCGACGGCAAAATACAAATAATAAATGTAACAGTACATAACTAGTGTCACATATCTTATAAAGGCATAATGAAATTTAAGATTGAAAGTTTTCAGAAATTGATTTTTGACACTTACGAAACCGATAGCCTTATTGAATCCATAAATAACGTTCTAGAAACTGAGCAAAAAACAAATATGCCACAGTAGCAATAAATTGTTGGTTCTATGTCTATTTATATTTTTTTAAGTGAATTTTCGGACCAATAATGCTGCATTATTTTGGAAGGTATTATTTAGGAAAACGTGGCTTTAAAAATACACTTTCAAAATTAACATGAGTATTCTCCATAGATGTACAGATTAAAGAAGGAAGGGTTGAGCTTCCTTATAAAGAGACAACTACTTTCACAGTAGTGAAAATCTGTGAAAATATATTAAAAAGTTTTTATTTGGGCTGGCCTATTAGGAAACCGTGTTGTAAACATTTGAGAGAGGGTTATTTAACAATGAATAAGAAGAAACAAGTGGCTAGAAACAATATATCTTTCAACAGGACGGAATATCGATGTCTCTTTATGCGCTCTTTACTGACTTCCTGACTAATATTTTTCGGAGAGTTATGGGACAATTGTAAGAAGTAGTGGGTATTAGCCGATTCTGAACCCACCTCCTCCTCCCGTCACTGCGCATGCGTCTAATTCCCAAATCAACCTTTGGCCTTAGGCGCTTAATATTTGACCTTTGTCCTTAACCCTTGACCTTTGGCCCCGTGATCATGGCATCCATGAATCCTAGCCTACCTACGTCTTTGAACACACATCAAGTAGAGACAGACAGACCGACCGAGACACTGACAGAATGACATTTCATTTCCATAATTTTGACATATTCCACGTATTTGTATTTAAAAAACAAAAATGTATTATAATATTATTGATATGAAATAATAAACTAAATTCAGAAATGTATAAAAAAAATACATTTAATAAAAAAAAACATTGGCGTGTTAAAAAAATAATATATTTTTTTTATATTAATCAAAAACCTTAAATTACCCTAAAGTGTCAAGGCACTAATTACAAGATTACAATACATATTTGATCACAATAATATTATGAATAAATAAATGTTGCCCATTCGTTTTTATTTTTCGCCATCTTCATCCCCTCATTCCAAGATATTCCTCGTTCCATCAACGATTCAGCTACTCCTTGATTCCATGTTTTCCTTGGTCTTCCTCTTTGTCTTTTCTGTGTGGATTTTGCGAGCCATATTCTTTTCGTTTGTCTTCCATCCTCCATCCTTACTAGATACCCAAACCACTTTAAGCGTTGTTTCTCTATGCTTTCCAGCACTGGTTCAACTTTAAGCTCTGCTCTAACTGTCTCATTTTTTATTTTGTCTCTTCTAGTAATACCTTTTACACTTCTTAGGTATTTCATTTCTAATGCCTGTATTTTACTTTTCATTTGGCTATTTAGCACCCAGCTTTCAGCTCCGTATGTCAAAATTGGTTTGTATATTGTATTGTACACTGTCATTTTCGTTTTCTTCGATATTTCTCTATTTCTTATGAATAAAAAAACATCAAAATTCAAAAAACGTTACATGCTCGTATTTATATTTAATAAATACCTAACGTGCATGGAACTTTTGTTTACAACCATTTATCATGTCAAAGATTTTATTACCACTTCAGTCCATAAAGAACCAGATAAGCAACAACGAATTTATGATGTGTGCAACGACATTATATCAAAATTTCTTATCGCTGGAAAAGCAATCGATGCACCAGATGCATTTGACTGGAAGAGAATTGCGAAAAATTGATTAAATGAATTTTCGAGGGTGCAAAACCAGAAATCACGACAGGCCTATTTCGAACGGGGCCGGTTGATAATGGGGTTCGCTGCTATGTGCCGATATTTTATTATGATCGGTAATGGGGTTTGTTATATTGATTGAATTTCTCGCGACGGCTGCTCGAAATCTAGATTACGTATTGACTTGTCCCTTCGTTGTTTACCGACTGAAATAAAGGGTAACAGATTTTTCAATTAAGTGCCACGAAATTAAGTTTACACGTACATTTGTTTTCTAAAATGTTTATTTTTTATAATAATTTAACTTAAAAATAAATATACTAAATTTGTATACCACGTAGATCATTAATTTTTTTTTGTAGGTTATAAACCAAGACTTATTAAGGTTAATCATTAATCAGTTCTTGCATGATTGTAAAGCTATTAATCATGTTGTCGAATTTAATATGTATGTGACCGACCAAACCCCCAAAAACAAGTCAGTTCATTTAAGCTTCGCGGAAAGACGCACAAACTATACAGTGCGTGTGATAACGTTTGATAAATCGTGTTTGAATATTTAACGAACGCGAAAAAACTTATCTATAATTGAGTTATACATACGAAAGTATTTAATGAGACGGGAACGCTGTAATTAATTGGCATACATTACGGCGATATATAATCCACTTATCGGGTACGAGTCCGCGTAACGCTAGATGGCGACACCTCCCCACACACACTCTGAACGTACCTTAACAGGATTAACGGCAATGTGGCGCACCCGACACCATGCTAATCGGACTAATCGGGCTAATTAATGTGTTCTGTATTAATTCGAACCGTTCGTGCCGGTTCTATAAGTCGCGATGGGTAATCTTAACAGATTGTGCCTTTTTTCGATGTCGTTAACCGCATTCTAGGCGTTGTTTTCATCCGATCTTATATTCGCTGATTTTATGTTCGCATTTAATTATAAAATTGTGCACTCGGACATATACAGGAACGTGTTTATTTTTCATAAAATGCAATTTTGCCGTGGCAATGCACAGTTATGTAATTTTAATTAATTATTCATATATTTTAGCTTCATATTAATTATTCACAATCTGGACAAGCGCTTTAATTAATTTGCGTTCTAAAATTATTCCTGACTAAAATATACATATATATATTTAGGTAAATGTGCACAATTTGTGTGAATTATCCGAGATTATTCGTTACATAACTAGTGCATCAGTCATTTATAATGTGTAGGGTGTAAATGTAAACGATCGATTAATTTAATGCTTCAAACAAAACCACATGAATTTAAATCATCAGGGTATCATCAAACTGCCTTCGTCGTTCATGTCTACATCAAGACTGCAGCAAGTTCACTATAATTTACCGGCAGACGTAAGAAACGTGATCTTGCCTCTATGTAACATGATGAAATAAAATTGATTTATTTTGTCCGAAATAAATGCATTATTTCGCTTGCAACGCGGCGCACACGTAACGGTTTTTATAATGCCAGTTTCCGGTATCGAAGCTTTTATTATCACATCGAGTAGAAAGTATCCAGCTCCGAATCTAATACTCATCTAACAAACGTGAACGTTGACATTAATATTTATGAAGCGCATTCAACCGCAAGAAAATGTAAATGAAACTTAAGTGCACGTTACACGTAACTATACGTATACGCGTAATTTAGATGTTCCATGGGAAGAATAGATTTTACGTGAAACTGTACTTCCATACGATTATTACAGTACTTATGGAACACTAAACCATTAGAAGGAATTTCAATGAATTACAGTCGAAGGTGCATCCTGCAATGAAAATAATGAACGATAAACGGTAAATTTTGTTTCTATTATCTTAAGTGTAAGAGACTATAATAAAAAAAATACTGATTGTAGTAAGGTTGAAATTTATAAATTAAAATGAATTAAATATGTTGATTGCACAAATGTTCGTTTAATCAATAAATAAGTTAAATTGTCTCAAAAACTAATCATTCCTATTTACAGCTAAATCAATCAGGTGTATTTATAATTTCAGGAATAATGAATGAATATTCAATGAAAGCAAATGCAGACAACCAGTAATACTCCAGTCGTTCGGTTGTGCCGTCAACCGGGCTTGTCTTATTTAATTTGACAATAACTGTACTTCTATGTCGATTTCTTCAAAAATAACATAATTAGAAAGTTGCAAGGAATGTTGAAAATAGACGTTCCTTGCAACTCTTTTCTAAGAAGTCCATATTTTGCCATTTTAAAGTCACTCACTCAAAAAGCTAAAAATGCTTTGAGCGGACAACAGATAGCAACTGATCTGTTAATGTTGAATTAAACTTTCCCTTATTCCATGCATAACTTTCCTGAGAATTTCTGCAAATTTCTTCAGTTGGTCAAAACCAATGCCTTTTCACTAAGTAGGTCATAGATAACTCCTGTGTTGTGACTTTGCCTTCGCCTCCGTCTAATTTTTCGGTACATTTTTCTGCATGGGCCTTGCCATTTTTAAAAATCCGGGGAAACTCCGGGAAAAGTCCAGGGAACTCCGGGCAAAATCCGGGAAACTACGGGCAAAGTCCATGAAGCTTCGGGCAAATCCTGGAAACTCCGGGCTAAATCCAGGGACCTCCGGGCAAAATCCGGACAAACTCTGGTGAAACTCCGGGCAAATCCGGGAAATTCCGGGCAAAATCTTGAAACTCCGGGTTAAATCCGAGGACCTCCGGGCAAAATCCGGCCAAACTCTGGTGAAACTCTGGGCAAATCCGGTAAATTCCGGACAAATCCGGGAAACTCCGGGAAAATTCCGGGAGTGTTAGCAACCGTATGAAATCGCTGTTCCTTATAGCTGTTATTCCATAATAATACTCTTTCGAGAGACAAATTTGAAGTATTCAATAATTTCAGTTGCATTCTTTTTAGCGTTTTATTTGCTTCAATTCAATCCTTTCCCATTCATTATTTTCTTTGGCAAATTGTGGGTTTTTCCTTTTATATTTTGTTTCACTTCCACCAACACGATCTTCGTTTTTTTTTTTTTTCTTATACAGTCGGCAACTATTCCCTTAGGTTTTCATTGTTATATACTTCTTTTATTTCCTCTTCAACACTTAGAATTGTAATTTCCTTCATATACATTTTGACAAAAGTTGATATTGTTATATTCGAAGTTTCGGGATGAATATTCATTTTCTTTCAAAAATTCCAAAACTTATTGACTTATGAATTAGATTATTCTTGTATTTAATACACACAATATGTAATTAGTAATATGAAGTAATCGTATCGATACATAAAAGAAGTAATTTGCACAGATCATTGAACAAACACCGGATTATATCTTAGAAATAGACGGAAGTACAAGTATATACGCTATCGGAGTTTCCATTCTAATTACTAAAACAGATATCGTTCTCGCAATTTATAATTTATATGAAAATATCCAGCGAAGGAATGCAGCGTAAGAGAACATTTAATTACTGCTCGTAGCAAAACTCAGATAGCGATCAGATAAGGGATCTCCTAGCAACGAACTGAGAACCTATTAGACGCCGACAGGCTTTTACTTAATTATCCGTCAACTTAGTACTTTCATGTAAGACGTTATTTAGCAACATTTTCAACGTTTCCCCACCCCGACGATAAATAAGGTCCCTCGGTTCCGATAAGATCGGAATCGCATGGCTCCCTCGTAAGTCTTACGAGGATATGTGACGCGAACACTATCCTCGAATACGTCTCCTGAATTATATACTACAAGATCAAAAGGTTAATAATTAAATGCGAAGATAAAATCGAAGATGGTTGTGCTGAATATTATCGAAGTGGGTATAATAAATTGTCGAAGCTACGTTTGAGGAATTTTAATGTTCGATTTCTGAAACTGCCAACAAAGAACTACCTTCTGCGACGGAAACTAATTAAAGAGACGGAACGTCCGCAACACTCGACGTCGTTTCTCCTCGGTTTTATTATCTAAGATAAATTGTGTATTTATGAAATAAATTAAAATGTTCACATCGACGATTGTTTTGCTTTATCTACTTGCTCTACTTGTTTTACTCGTTAAGCTTTGTCTTACATAAGGCGTTGAGAACTGAAAACATGACATATGTGACCAAAAACAAATCGAAATACAAAATATATATAAAAAAAATAAATAACTGGGGGAAATGTTAAAAAATGTGGTTTCTGTGAGTAATGGACAATGAGGATAGAGACTCACTTTCGAACTAACAATCTTATTTTTCAAAAACTCTGTGTTTTTTTCGGGCTGATGAACAAACGCATTCCATTAATTCTTGTGTGGTTAGTAATTCGTAAATTAATCGTCCATCTTCTTCTAAAATGATAAAAACTTCATATAAAATTTCGAAGCCCTTTTTCAAGCATTTCTATAAAAAATCCGTCTCATAGATTCCTATAAAGACGCTAAAGACATCAACAACCACACAGAAATATAATTTTCCTAGAAAAAACCAATCTCATCGTTAGAAATGACCTCTTGGTGGGGGACATTGTACATTTATATCACAGATTTAAGTTTACAATGTTTCTGAATTTGAATTGGCCTTTCGGCCGACTATTATTAGGTTTTCCACGCTTCCCTAATCCTTGCAACATATACTGGAATAAATATTAACATCAGTAAGGCGGACGTAGCCGCAACCAAATCCCTCCCTCTTAATCCATTTAAGTTCGAGAACTTGGGTGAGAGGGAATCAAGGGAAAAATGGAAAAGTTTTATTGTTTAGAAAACCTAACAAAATTGTTAAAAGAATCTTCTCAAAAAAATCAAATCGTACATATATTATTACAACCATTTATCGTTAAACCAATGGGTATTATATTAAGAGAATTTCAAAAAACAAATTATCGAGAAGTTACAATTTACAAAACAATTTTAAACACGAAATCTGTAAAAACGCAGAAATTCACAACTTTTCTCACATTCGTTTTAGTTGAATTTTTCGCAAAGTTGATAAAGAGAATAAGTAGGAAATGCACGTTATGTTAACATTGTAGTTTTATCAATAACAACATCACATATTTCACAGTGATTTACGATGACTTTATTCATAATAACGCAAACGTGATATACGATTACAACTTTTAAACTAGTTGTTCGACGAGGATATGGAATATCAGATTTAGCTTCCGCATCACAATTAGGAAAAAAAATACAAAACGTAAATGAAAGTTGGTGCAATCTCTGCGAATTTAAATTATTCGTCGGTGGTGTAGCAGCAGCATGGCAATGTAAATAAACTGGTCGATATCTTAACTCAGAAGATAGGATCGGTTCATTTTACTGTGAAACTCGTAACACGCACGTCAGTAAACCAACTTAAAAGAGAGAAACTAAAAACATGGAAATGCAATAATTGTATAACATTTCACGTCCAATAAACAATATTCGTGTACACATATCCAAGGAATTTACCTTGTGCTCGTGCAGTGAACAGTCGATAATCCTTTCGAGAGTTTTTCGACCGAAACTCCTGCCCGCTACTAATGATGAAAAGAGTATTTCAAAACCACATCACTACAACATGTATTTTCAAATTTGTTTTATTTCGGTTGCTTAAATATCTTTTATTGTTGAATAGAAGTATTGTGCATTCACTAAAAATAGAAAAAAAAAATAAACGACGCCACTGACAATATCCTTACACGCTCAGAACTGATCAAGTCTATTTAGCAAAAGCGCTTCAGATAAACCAATTAAAAGTACATTTATTCTAATTCAATTTCAATTGTTTTTATGTTCAATGTTTCATTGATCATTTCTTTGCCCAAACCGTACACTTGTACAATGCGTAAACGACGTCAAAATAACGCTTAATACAGACGCCGGATACGATCCAAGAGCGCCACGAAAGACAATGCAACCGTAACCCGATGTACGAAAGATCAAACTGATGTAGATGGCGTTAGGAACTGGCTCCACGCGATCCGCGACCTCGCGAGTTGCGCAGCATGAGAAGTTCGCCCCGTTCGCTTGTTACTTTGTTCGATCAGTACACTCGCGCATAAAAGGATTGATTGTTTGATTTCAACAATAAATGTGTCAGTTAAATCTTCTAATCAAAAAGAACGGGCCCAACTTTGATTTTGAATTAATTTCCGATGTCCATGTTCTTTCGAACGGTTGAACGTTGAAAGAAATTTCAAGTAATAATAAGTTAAAAAAAAAGATATTTTATTGTTAGAAAGAAGGCAAATTGTCAAAAAAAATAATTTAATATTTTATAGTTCGTCAGATCAACAGCTAAAACTAGAATGAGAATATCGACAAAATTGCACCAAAAGAATAAATAAAAAGCACCAACCTACAAACATGCAAAAATTGTTGCAAATGAATAATATTAAAAAAAAAAAACACGACGAAATTAAAAGGAAGCAACAATTTTTATAATTATTATTTTTAACTCAAATTAATTTGCTAAATTATATGTGAATATAGGTTACGTCGTCACGCTATTTCAAAAAATGCTTAATCACCGCATCTAATCGATAAGAAATTCCCAAAAACATGGTATAATAACCACGCGCCCCAAATAAAATGACTAATCAGTTTTTAAAATATTGATTAAATATGCACAACGGAAATAAATTGTGTTCAATTATATTAAACTACAGGATGTCCCAACATTAGACCGACAAACTTTAGAAGGTTATAAAAGGCACTAAAACAAGCAATTTTTGTCAGGCAGTTGATACGTACTATTTTTACTTTTATTTTAATGTCCAAATAAAAATCAGGTTCATCATGTTGTTGGATTTGTTGTCACATGGGTGCCTCTTGCATGCATGTTCAAGCTATTCCGGGAATATTCCATAGAATCCGTGAATCCATAAATCGACGATGTACTCTCTGTATTGAAAACAATGGCCAACACTTCGAACAATTACTGTAAATTATGTAAATAAATCATATAATAGCCTTTGATTCACTTTAGTGCCAACGCGGCTCAGTTCCATGGATTTATTGACAAAAATCGTTTGTTTTAGTGTCTTTCATAACCACCTAACCACCGGTCTAATTTTGAGACATCTGTATAAGATCTACATGATATATTTATGAGAATGAAAACATTTTTTTTTTTTACAAAATATGACACTTTTGTGGCTTATTTTTACGTGAGAATCGTTAATTGTAATAATAAAACATAACAAGATATTTTCTAACAAAGGAAACATCTGCATAGACAGAGTCCGCGAAACAACTAAAACTGAAACACCAGCTGGTTAACTTTAAAACGACAACATACCAAGACACCAAACATTAACTAACGAAAAAACGAAACATAAATATGCAACTTCAGTCAACAACAGCCCGCGCCACGTTTATTTATGGTCAGTCGCGGCGTTTATTTTGCGTCGACCGCTGAAACAATGACGTTTTCAGATAATCCCGAATATCTCAAACGTGGTATGACCGGCCTGCGGAGCCGCCCATAAATCGTCCGTTATGTGGTAATTATACAAAACATTGTCTCTCAACAATGCCGTCCCGGACGGGGTAAGTGTGTGACCCGCCATTCCTCGAATCCACCCGCTCGCTAGGGTAAGCCGCCACTCGCACCTTGTAAATTTGCAGATCCGGTCTTATCTTGTTTACTCATTTGATGCTATCGTATGCCATTATTAATAATTAATTACTTCGGCATCGTATTACGCCAGTTACAGTATAACGTCCGATTAAATATTTGCGGCAATTAATTCGGCCAAGATCAAATTTGTTCAACACTAAAAACGAAGTTAATTGTTTGAATTATGTTACCAAATATTTGATTGGGGAAATTTGTATGTGTTTTGTTGTATTAAAAATATATTAAGTTATTGGACGTTGATTTAAACACACTTTTCACAACAATCATCGGTAAGTAAAGTTAAAAAACAAAAGTGAAGGAATACACATGAAAAGCAAACAAAACTAACGAAGATGAATCATAAAAAAGTAAAAAAAATTAAAAAAGGCGTCCAAATTATATTCAGTGAAACATGCAAAGATGCATTCGTCAAAAATAAGATAAAATGGAACAATCGTTCGAAGAAATGAAAAAACCTATAAGAAAACGCTCAAAAAACAATTAAATTTGCTTTAAATATTGAAAATTAAAACAAATGAAAAAAAATGTCAACTAATTGAAATATTAAAAACAAATGAAAACGACTGTTAAAAACAAAATTTAACCAAAAAAAAAAAAAAGTTTTGCAAAAAAATATGTTGTCTCAAAGCTTTTTAATTTACTCTCATTTTTCGTCGAATTTATTAAAATTTTATTTTACATTTGACGATTTTTATTGGTTGCTGGTTACGTAAAGTTAAAACAAATGTAAATGATGGAATCAAAACAAATGAATACGAATCGTAGAAAAAAAAATGAATAAATGAGCTTTGAATGTCGGAAATTTAAACAAAACAAAACGCAACCAGTTGATAAAAACAAATGAAAATGGAATGAAAAACAAATTAAAAATCAATTTTGCAATAAAAATGTTCATTTAGAAATTAAAATTGATTATGAAATATCTTATTTTTATTCACATGTATTACAATATTATAACCTCAAAGTTATCATCGATATTCTTCAGTCATTTTTTTTTAAGTTTCTTAGAACCTCAATCACTTGACACTAATAACCTTTTGATTACTTGATTCTCTTTTATTAATTCCCTTAAATGGATTCCGATGCAATTTTAATAGTATTTCAAAAAGTGTTCCCCATTTCCTAGACCTTTGAGCGAATTCTGGAACACCTCAGAATCGGTCGTGCTTGCTACCAAAAGATCACCTATAAAGACATCAGAATTAAACCAAAATTTTTGAGAAAATAGGTTAATTGAGTCCTCTAGTTTCAAAACCCCCTAAATCCATTTTTAATGTTATATGAGTTAGATAGCATAACAGGATCCTTATGAAAATCTCTACTGATTTGTAAACTATAATAATGTCAAACTCACCAAATTCCATTTAGAATTCACTGTTAAAATTTGACTTAGTTTCAAACGCCACCAAATCTATTGGAAATAATTTTCAAACGCCACTAAATACACATCAACCAATCAGAACGTGACTAAACAAAGCTACAACTCCAACTTTGGGTAATATAAATCCGGATCTATTAGTCTAATTTCATTTCGTACTTGTTGTTTTTCAAATAATAAAAAGTTTTCTTTTGTTTTTTTTTAAAACCTACTTTGTTCGGAATAAAAACACACGCAATCCACAATATTGACTTCCAAATTCCATTAAATTCAATAATTGGCTTCAAACCCCACTAAATCCATTTTTATTTTCAAAATTGTGACTTTCTTGTAAGTATATTGTTTGTCCGCTGTGTCATTTTACGATCTAACACTGTAAAGTAATTTGGGGGAAAAAAATCATGAACGTGTCACCGCTCTAAGTTAGTTACACAGTTTTTCTTAATTTCTGAAAAAGTCACAAAAGTGGATTTAGGGGGTTTTGAAACTATATACCTATTTATTATGGATG
>JAFFZR010028360.1:0-13616 GCA_018397195.1 Lethrus apterus | reverse complement strand
CGAGCGAGCAATGTAATGAAACTGAAAAAAATATAGGTTGCTATTTAAAAATAACAAGATATTGATATTTTCTGGATGAAAAGTTTGACATTGTTTTCTGAACACCCTGTATTATTTCCTGAAGTTTTTAATACCGCATTTGATGCAGTATACTTTCCAAAATAATTAACTGAAATTTTAAATTTGTGCATACATTCATTTTTTGGGAATGATGTTATGAGTAATAGCCTGCAGCTGTCAATTTTTTTCCAAAAATTAAAATATTTCGTGAAGGGCTAATTTTAGAGGGGAAGTTTATTCGACAAACTCGCCTTAAAATTACCGCGGGAATAGGAATCAATCATAAAAAATGGGGTGTTCCATTTAAAATAAACAAGTTGATATCCATTTCCGGTATAACCGGAAGAAGAAAAAATTCGAAACTATTTTAAATCGAAAGAGCGCATCGCGAAACTAATATTTGCAAATTTTCAAAACTTAACTCTTATTAGTTTTCTATATTCTTCTAACGAAAACTCGTCGTGACATACCCTGTAGAATATAATAAAATTGTGTATATTTAATTACAACGTTTTTAATAATATGTATAATAAAAATAATATAAAATTTGAAAAAAATTAAATAATTTCAACGGGTGAAAGCTAACTTCATCAGAAACATATGACAGCAAAAATGGCGGTTCTGTCTTTACGTACATGTCATTATTATTATTATTATTATTATTAATTTTCCTTTAAGATATTTTCATACGTCTCACAGTTCTTAATCTTAACTTCACTCTGGGGTTTCCGTGTGAGACTAAATTGAACGCACGAATTTCCGCGCGAATTTTTAATGCAAACTAATTCCGACGAACATATCAGTTGGGTTCTATTTAATTTAGTCGTAGATAATCGCATGTTTGGAGAGTCATAGTTACTATGACTCTCCAAACATGGGATTATCTACGACTCTATTTAATTCCGAAGAACATACCGGTTGGGTTCCATTTAATTTAGTCATAGATAATCCCATGTTTGGAATTCAGATAATTTTAAGAAAAATTTTCAACAATTTTACGTTGATTTTTAATTTAAAAAAATAGCTCTATGAGAGCTTTATTCTTTTAATTGAAATTTTTAAAAGAACGAACTTTTAAGTTTTAAATCCGACTTGCTGAAAGACAGAAAGAAACTTTTTCAACAATTTTACGTTGATTTTTAAATTAAAAAAAAATAGCTCTATGAGAGCTTTATTTTTTTAATTGAAATTTTTAAAAGAAAGAACTTTTAAGTTTTAAATCCGACTTGGTGAAAGACAGAAAGAAACTTTTTCAACAATTTTACGTTGATTTTTAATTAAAAAAAAATAGCTCTATGAGAGCTTTATTTTTTAATTGCAATTTTTAAAAGAAAGAACTTTTAAGTTTTAAATCCGACTTGCTGAAAGACAGAAAGAAACTTTTTCGCCAATTTTTAATTTAAAAAAACAGCTCTATGAGAGCTTTATTTTTTTAATTGCAATTTTTAAAAGAAAGAACTTTTAAGTTTTAAATCAGACTTACTGAAAGACAGAAAGAAACTTTTTCAAAAATTTTACGTTGATTTTTAATTTAAAAAAATATCTCTATGAGAGCTTTATTTTTTTAATTGAAATTTTTAAAAGAACGAACTTTTAAGTTTTAAATTCGACTTACTGAAAGACAGAAAGAAACTTTTTCAACAATTTTACGTTGATTTTTAATTTAAAAAAAACAGCTCTATGAGAGCTTTATTTTTTTAATTGCAATTTTTAAAAGAAAGAACTTTTAAGTTTTAAATCAGACTTACTGAAAGACAGAAAGAAACTTTTTCAACAATTTTACGTTGATTTTTAATTTAAAAAAAATAGCTCTATGAGAGCTTTATTTTTTTAATTGCATTTTTTAACAGAAAGAACTTTTAAGTTTTAAATCCGACTTGCTGAAAGACAGAAAGAAAGTTTTTCAACAATTTTACGACTTATATGAACCAACCTGTATATATTTTTATCAAAGTTGGTAAGCGCCTCCATCTTTGGATTCCGAACAACTTTTCTTAATAACACTTTTCCATATCTGTAACGGGAACCGCACTTAATTCATGTTTTACGACCTGCTGTCGCCATCTCGAATTTTAAAAACTCCAAATTAAACAAATAGTTTCTAAACAAGCCGTTAATGGCCAAAACCAGAAAAAAATTAAAAATTTACCAATTAAAGTTAAGAAAGACGAGAGAAAAGATGAAAGGGAGACAATCAGATAATGCAAAGAGGGAAAGGGGAATTTGGAAAAATTGAATAATAAAGCGAAAATATGGGCGTCCATACGAAGGAAGAAAAAGAGGAGTGGATGTGAATCAGATGAAACATTGAAAGAAAAGCGTGGAAGAGACGTAGGGAAAACTGGACAAAAATGGTGTTGGAGGAGATAGCAAAGCGAGGATTAAGAAAAGGTAAGCTGGCAAGATGAGAGATAAAGTAGGTAGAAACATACGAAATGGACGAACCGTCACTGTCGAGCAAATAAATAAGGTAGCTGGGAGATGGAGCGAATCAGATGGGCAGAGGGAATATAAACAGATTGAAAATGCAAGGTATAATGGAAGGACAGTGAGAAGGTTTAGAAGAAAGCTACATTCGGAAGTGGAAATAAGAAGACGAAAAAATATTGGATGGGGAAGATTATCAAAAACGTGGGTTTTGTGGAGAGGGAAGGCACTATTGTACCTTTAGTGGAAGTTTAAGGAAAACATGGTGTTTTGAAGGAACTAGGTGATGATAGTTGGGGAATGAAACGGAAGAAGGCCTGGGAGAAATGAGCAGACTAAAAAAACTAGAGCTGGAGGAGAAAGAATCTGGTGTTAATACATGACACGTAAGTGATATTTTTCATAACGATTTTTGTCATAATCTCATATTTTTTCTTATGAAAGACTGAGGACGTTAAATTTAGTTTTGCAATTATGATAACATCAAGGACGGAACTGGTGATTTTTTTAAAATTTTTCAATCTTCTCCACAAGCCACAATCCACAGTCATCGATAATGTTCAAATTTCAATTTTACGTAACCATGGTTTCGCCGACTTATATAATCCTGCTGCAAGTTATCGCCACCGTAATTTATTTGTGACGTAATCGCGATTTATGTAAACTTCCTCTAGACGCGTAGAAAGTGATCGAGATAAGAAAACCGTTTCCTGCATGCTACCGTTTCCGCCTCGGATAATAAAGAAATCGCATTTCTGTACCAATGACCCAGAGACCAAAGCTAAAGAAAATGACGTTTCCAGGGGCGGCGGTTAAGGTATTTTTTGGCCCGAAAGACAAGCTGAAAACGTAATTTTCGGCCCTAAATTGAAAAATAAATTGCAAAATCTAAAAAATAAAGGACAAGAGTAAAATGTTTACTAGGAGATATAAAACAAATATATGTATTGCACTGATGACGGGTGTAACCCATAAACTAACGTTAGTCTGCAGCTAGTGCTAGTGCTAGTGCGATTGATTGCTAAGTTTTCTAAATCAACTCGGCGAATCATTAATACAAATACTTAACTGTTTTTTTTTAAATACTTGGTTAAACTGATTCTGATACTTCTACTTCAGATTTACGAAGCCAGTTTGTGCGAGTGTAACGCAAGCGGAAGATATGCGAGGCGGTCGTGTAAACGAGATGGCAATATAAAAATTACTTACACAACTGCGGGGAGAACTCGTGACTAGGGCGTTACCTGTGGCGATACGTTGTTGCTTTTATTTCGCCAGTATGTCTCATGTCGCCCTTGGAATCTGCTGGTTGCACGTCCTACGCTTGCTAAATTTACACAAAACTTACTATACGATTTTGTCAATATTTCCGCCCTACAAATAAAATACTACTACTAAGCTGCCTAATTTAATGTATTCCTGTAAAGTGAAATTTTTTAATTTGCTTTCTCTCGTCAAACGTAAAATTCATTCATCGCAAACGGCGGGCACACCCGTTTCCACGAGCGCAACAGTACGTGTGAAAATAAATAAAATAGGCGGCACACGCATTAGTTAATGTTTATTTTAAACACCAACGCATTTTTAGAATTCAATTTTCATTATTTGAGTTAATTATTATTTAAAAAAGACAATATTTTAGAGTAATCCTGGTTTTGTACTCCGGCATTGGTTGTTGAAATAAAAAGCTCATATAGAGTCATTCTGAAATATTATTATTTGAACGGGTGACGGTCGACCACCCAAATCCGCAACAAACGGTGGTCCCATCTTTATTTTAAATTTTCGAATACATTTTATACTGTTATCTCGTTTACACGACTGTCTCGTATATCTTCTTCTTTTTCGCTTGCGTTAGACTCACACAAACTGGCTTCGTAAATCTGAATCGGAACGTCCTGTAAGCTCAAAACTAATCAATAACCAGCCAGAACGAATAAACAAAATCAAAAATCTGAATCTGATAAATAAATAAAAGAAAATTCCAACAAGTTATTAAATGAAGTGGAAAAAACATGGGAAATCATTAAAAACATCACAAGGGTATTGGAAGCATAGGATATGCAAAAAGGAGGAGCAGGTTAGTGGGACGAAGAATGACAAGGCAACAGACAGAAGAAATAAAATCAGAAGTAAATTCTAAAACCAACAAAGAACAAAATAGAAGAGTACGAACTAAGAAGAAAATCCAAAAAATATCAGTAGAAATAAGACTGCTGTCTTATTTCTACTGATATTTTTCTTGGCTGGACGCCCAAGAAAACAAGGATAAATTTAATTTTTCTTCATTAATTTATCCCAGCTCATCTTCTTCCATTCGTTCATCCTACGAACCCAATAATTCTCACTTTCATCGTCAATTTAAATTTCGAATTGTTGCAAGAATTCAACTTGGTTCGTCCAATTTCATTCTCCCATTTACCCCATTTTTCTGCCCACCTCTTACAATTTATCAAACTTTTTTTAGTTTCTTTTAGTTTTCTTGTTTACAACCGGCATTGAACGGCAAGATGTAATTTATAACTGACGCATAGCGCCACCTATCGGCGAGTGCCGTAATGTATCAGTCGGGTATGTTTACGATTTCATCCACCAATAGCTTCCTTATCGCCGATAAGCAGACCCCGACTAATGTACTACGGCATTCGCCGATAGGTGGCGCCGTGCATCAGTTGTAAATTGCACGTACCTTATGTACAGTTTTCTTCTTGTCTTGTTTTTTGTCATGTGGTTCGATTTTTTTTTTTTTTTCTTTATTAATTCTTATCTTCGTTGAATTTTTCTCAATCGTTTATTTGCAAAACCCTCTTTTCAAACCCACGTTTTCAATAATTTCCCCTCGGCTTATTTTTCGATCTTTGCATTTTCCCGCCTTGTCTTCGCCATCTTTCTAACGTCTTTGCATTTAAACCACCATCTTTCATTTTTGCCCTCGTTACTACCAATTTTTTTATACGTGTTATCATACAACCTTTCGCTCTCCATTAACCTTCGTTTCTTTGTTTTTGATAAGGTGCTTTAGTCCCGAGCGCAGCGTTGCAAAGATTTAATAAAACGGCTCTTTGCCACTAGATGGCGCCGTACATTAATCAGCGTCAATTTACACCAATAATAATCGCCATAAATTCGTTTCAGGGTGGTCGATATAAATTATAAAAAATTAAAAAATAAGAAGATAATAAAATAAAAAGTTAAAAAAATTTCAAACAAAAAAAAATAAAAACACAAAATTATAATTATAAAGGAAACTAAACTCGTATCTAAAAAATTAAAAATTTGCAAACAAATAAACTACTGCAATACAATTTTGTCTTTCATGCTGATGTCATCATAATTGTTTATTAAAAATATTTATTTAAAACTGGCTGTTATAA
Source organism: Lethrus apterus (assembly GCA_018397195.1). Classification (NCBI taxonomy): domain Eukaryota; kingdom Metazoa; phylum Arthropoda; class Insecta; order Coleoptera; family Geotrupidae; genus Lethrus; species Lethrus apterus. The sequence continues at coordinate 7,755 of JAFFZR010028360.1, read as the reverse complement.
GACATCATGAGGTAATTGACAATCCCAGTTATTACCGACAGTTTTCATATTAGCCTTTGTAGTTGGCTGGGTGATAACAGATGGCGGTTGTCAGATTACGAGCCAATTATTTCTATTAATTTAAAAAAATATCTAGGTAGCTTAATTAATTAATCAACAAATAGTTAAAGAGGCGTCTACGCAACTCGAGTTGCTCTTGACGTTGCGAACCATGATTGACGGACTTTTTTTATTTATTTCCTCCGTCGAACGATTTCAAATCCCTTCAATTTTTTTACGGTACGAAATATCCCAATAACATATTTGCCCGAACGTTAAGTGTTCACGACTAAAAATAAACTTCAAACATGAATCACCCGAACACCTCAACACATGGCAGCATAATACACACATTCGAAACGGAAACGCAGACTCAATTAATGGTGCGTTCGTTCGTCAATATGGGGGACCATATTTCCTGTTAACGAACCTCACACGTCAATTTATCGTTATCTGCACGAGTAAACTAGATTGGACGGTTATGGGAAAACAGGGGATGTACTCTAATTAATCCCCGAGAGGTTATAAAATGAAAACCGGGAAGAAAGTCATATTTATTATTTACACAACAAAAAATATTATTATTATTATTATTGCTATCAAAAGTGAATAAAATTAAACAAAAAAAAATAAAAATTTCCAACTGTTAATTTCTGAGATTTCAAAGACAATGTAATACAAATTATTTTTTATTATTACTATTATTTATTATTATTATTATTTTGTTATCAATATTTTTATAAAATTTAAAATTTTTTTATGTGGTTGAAACGTCAAAACATAAAGTCAAGAATTTGACACCCATTGTAATCATCATTTCCAAAAAAAAATAATAATAATAATAATAATATAATCTTCCGTTTTCTATTTTCTATGATAAACATTTTTCACCCTTAAATTGAAATATAAAAAAAATTATAAAATTTTAAGATTTTTTTATTTGGTTGAAACGTCAAAACATAAATAAAGTCAAGAATTTGACACCCATTTTCTATGATAAACATTTTTCACCTTTAAATTGCAATATAAAAAAAAATACATAAATATTGTAACAAATATTTTTATTCGATTCAAGGTTTTTTTTTTAATATGATTGTGACGTCAAAAAATTAGTTTAAAAATTTAACACCAGTTATAATTATTGAAAGAATTTCTATGGAAATTCTTCACAAATTTTAGTTATTACTCTCATCTTCAAAGTTATTACTCTAATTCATCAACGATCAAAGATTATGATTTTTTTAAAATCTTATTACCTGTAAACTTTCCTCTTACATATTTTGTTCCACGATAATCATTTTTCAAATTCAAATTGCAATAAAAAAATTTATTACAATATTTGTGTGAAAATATTTTTATTGCAATTTAAATTTGCAAAAATGATTATCATGGAACAAAATATGTAAGAGGAAAGTTTACAAGTAATATTTTCACACAAATATTGTAATAAATTTTTTAAGGCATTGCATGAAGAGACCGACAAAGAAGACGAAGGAGACGAAACCCAGAACAGCTGTAATCAATAGCCAGGAAGAGGAGTTAACCCAGATCACGTTAAGTTAAAAGTGCATGGAGAAAGCTGTGGCACGGGAGGAATATGGATAGTAATAGCTGGACGTACGTTCCAGGGGTTTTGGAGAAAATTATGGGAGATAATGAATATGATTTAGATGAGTAGAAGGGATTGGTCAAGGAAACTGGAAGAGGGGGATTATCGAACCGGTACAATTGGTGTAGAGGTTGGAGAAGGAAGGGGGCAAACCAGCTTTAGGAAAGGAAGTGGGAGCGAACGCGCTGAACATCTAACGGCGAGAGAAGTAAGCAGGTAGGGAGAAAATTTGGTGTGGTATTTATAGACCTGAAGGTTTTGACAAGGTGGACAGGGTAAGGCTTGCAGTGATGAGACGGGCAGCAGAAAGGAATTTGGTAGAAAAGGTGAAGGAGGTATACAAGGTGACATCTTCACAAGAAGATTGATGAAAGAAAGATGAGTTCTGAACGTTCAGAAGACTAAAACAGGGCTACCCACTTGGCTTGCTGTTATTCAATGTGTATTCCTGAATTGAAGGAGGTGTTAAGGCAACGACAGGATGGGGGGGGGGTTAAGTTACGCAAGTAAAATTTGATCGCTAGCCTACGCCGATGACATGGCGTTGATATCCGAGAAGATGAAGGAAATGACAAAGGTAATGAAGAGGCTGGAGGGTTATCTAGGCAGTAGAGGATTGATGTTAAATGGAATGAAAGAAATAAAGGTGCAATGGAAAAGAGAGAAAATTGAGGAAGTAAAGGGATGGATATATCCGGGATGTATACCACTGTGATCATGCAGAACGTTTGTGGGCTGACCATTAAAATTGGATTTTTTTCTCAATATCTTGATAATCCCACCCTTCCAAATTCAATGTAAATAACGTTTTCCAACCAAACCCAACCCAACCCAACAACAATTGCACCTTGTTCAAACCAATAAAAATTTGGGTATTCGGGGTTAGAACCCGAAACCCAAAAAACCTTGGGTTTAGGGCCCGAAACCCAAAATAAATAAGGTTTCAAAAAAATCGAATTATCGTGTCTCTCCTCCAACGAAGATACAACTTAATCCGAGAGATATCGAATCGCAATGCGATATGCAAAACATGACATTTAACGAAGGAGTAATGCGCCGACTACAACGAGATTGCCACGAGATCGGATGCATTGTGTACATACCTGTTAAATGCCACGAAAAACGTTGTATAACTGTAACTCGGAAACAAGCAGGAAAAGGGAAATCTCAAAACAATTAAGAAATCCCATGATTACAAAAAATGATTGAAAAAAACCTTGATTGTAAAAAAGTTGATTTTTATTACGATATTGCTTGAACTTACTGTACATTCGACGTGCTTCATTTCTACCTGTTGTGCATATAATATAAACAAGAAGGTGACATCGTTGCATATCAACAATAATGATATTAATATCAGAATATGGAAATGAGGTCAGTAGGTCTTTATACGTTCGTGTTATTTAATTAACTGTTAGGTGAACTGTATAATAGATTACGATGGTTAAAATTTGTTGTTATTTCTCGTAGGATTTTCCCTTTCCCATTGTGACCCAAGTTCGAAGAAACTATTATTATTATTATTTTAATACAATTATTATTAAAAAAAAAAATTTGTCTGGTATTTTGATATTTCATTTATTTATTAACGCCTTCTGCGTTCTCACATTGTCAATATCAAACGTCAAACTAGTCGGCTGTCAAATGTCAAATAAAAATCCGAAACATGGTGGAATTTCTCCAGTGATTAGTGTCAAAATGTTTAAAATGAACTGACATTTTGTAATCTGGGTTTCGATATTTCACTTATTTATTAACGCCTTCTGCGTTCTCATATTGTCAGTGTCAAATGTCAAACTAGTAGGCTGTCAAATGTCAAATAAAAATCTGAAACATTGTGGAATTTCTCCAGTGATTAGTGTCGAAATTTTTAAAATAAACTGACATTTTGTAATCTGCGTTTCGATATTTCACTTATTTATTAACGCCTTCTGCGTTCTCACATTGTCAGTGTCAAATGTCAAACTAGTCGGCTGTCAAATGTCAAATAAAAATCTGAAACATGGTGGAATTTCTCCAGTGATTAGTGTCAAAATTTTTAAAATGAACTGACATTTTGTAATCTGCGTTTCGATATTTCACTTATTTATTAACGCCTTCTGCGTTCTCATATTGTCAGTGTCAAATGTCAAACTAGTCGGCTGTCAAATGTCAAATAAAAATCTGAAACATGGTGGAATTTCTCCAGTGATTAGTGTCAAAATTTTTAAAATGAACTGACATTTTGTAATCTGCGTTTCGATATTTTACTTATTTATTAACGCCTTCTGCGTTCTCATATTGTCAGTGTCAAATGTCAAACTAGTCGGCTGTCAAATGTCAAATAAAAATCTAAAACATGGTGGAATTTCTCCAGTGATTAGTGTCGAAATTTTAAAAATAAACTGACATTTTGTAATCTGCGTTTCGATATTTCACTTATTTATTAACGCCTTCTGCGTTCTCATATTGTCAGTGTCAAATGTCAAACTAGTCTGCTGTCAAATGTCAAATAAAAATCTGAAACATGGTGGAATTTCTCCAGTGATTAGTGTCAAAATTTTTAAAATGAACTGACATTTTGTAATCTGCTTTTCGATATTTTACTTATTTATTAACGCCTTCTGCGTTCTCATATTGTCAGTGTCAAACGTCAAACTAGTCGGCTGTCAAATGTCTAATAAAAATCTGAAACATGGTGGAATTTCTCAAGTGATTAGTGTCAAAATTTTTAAAATGAACTGACATTTTGTAATCTGGGTTTCGATATTTCACTTATTTATTTACGCCTTCTGCGTTCTCATATTGTCAGTGTCAAATGCCAAACTAGTCGGCTGTCAAATGTCAAATAAAAATCTGAAACATGGTGGAATTTCTCCAGTGATTAGTGTCAAAATTTTTAAAATGAACTGACATTTTATAATCTGGATTTCGATATTTCACTTATTTTTTAACGCCTTCTGCGTTCTCATATTGTCAGTGTCAAATGCCAAACTAGTCGGCTGTCAAATGTCAAATAAAAATCTGAAACATGGTGGAATTTCTCCAGTGATTAGTGTCAAAATGTTTAAAATGAACTGACATTTTGTAATATGGGTTTCGATATTTCACATATTTATTAACGCCTTCTGCGTTCTCATATTGTCAGTGTCAAATGTCAAACTAGTCGGCTGTCAAATGTCAAATAAAAATCTGAAACATGGTGGAATTTCTCCAGTGATTAGTGTCAAAATTTTTAAAATGAACTGACATTTTATAATCTGGATTTCGATATTTCACTTATTTTTTAACGCCTTCTGCGTTCTCATATTGTCAGTGTCAAACTAGTCGGCTGTCAAATGCCAAATAAAAATCTGAAACACGGTCGAATTTCTCCGGTGATTTGCAACAAAATTTTTAAAATTAATTGACATTTTGATGTTCTTTGAAGTTAGAATAACATTTGAAAATAAAATAATAAATACGCGTCAAAGATGACAATAAATGTCAAATAAACCGTCAAATAAAATCAAGTAGGCAAGGCATATACAATGTCAAATTGTGCAATTAGTCAAACGTTAAATTAAAATACCGAGAATGTAAAAGGGTAAGTTCGAAGAAACTATTATTATTATTATTATTATTTTAAAAAAATTACAATAATTAAAAAACGTCAAACTAAACGGCTGTCAATGTCAAATAAAAATCTGAAACATGGTGGAATTTTCTCGGCGATTAGTGTCAAAATGTTTAAAACGAATTTGATATTCTTTCAACCAAAATTGAAAAAAAAATTAACATCTGAATCAACAGAATAACTGCTCTGGGTTTGTATAATATTGACGTAAACCCAACCCAACCCATATAATTAAACTTCAAAAATACGATAAAATGCACTTGATAATCTTAAAATGTCAACGTCAAAACGTCAAACGTCAAAACAAAAGCTCGTCAAATTGACAATTACACGTACGTCAAATTGTTCAACCTCAAATGTCAAAATTTAAAAGGACTAAGATTCAAATAGAACATTATTGGGTGGGTTTTCACAATTTTCAGGTAAACCAGATCAAAGACAGAGGACGAAACATATGAAGGTTAAAAATGAATTAAATTCAAAACCTCAAATTGTCAATTAGATAAATGGCAAATTCTTCAACTTGATGAAAAAAAAAATCTAATAAATGCGATGGCTTGGATGGGTTTGGTCAATTTCCTCGTAAACCCAATTCAGTCCAAACGTCAAAACGTCAATTACACAAATGTCAAATTGCTCAACGTGATGTGAGGAAAAACAAACGACAGACGATTTTTTTTTTTTCATGTAAACCCAATTCAATCCAACCCAACCTAATTTAACGTCGTATCGTACTTTTCGCTTGACTTCAAACACGTTTAAAAAACCATAACGTGCTTCGGGGTTAGAAATTTAATGTAAACCCAAACCATCAAGATAGCGAATAAAATTCTGAATATGAGAAATTAGACGACGGCGAATGTCACAGTCATAACTGACAAATATTACGTAACTGTAAAATGACAATAAAATGTCTAGATGGGTTCAGTTTTAACAATTTTCTCATAAACCCAAGCCAACCCAAGGAACTTTTAGCTTCCATATCAAAACCCAATTACAAAAATAACAACTGAAATTCAGTTAAACTAATGTTAGGTTAGTGTAAAATCAACCAAAGAAATATTTTTAAAATGGACGAAAGCAAACATCTTTCTAAAATACAGTTGGGTTTTGAGATAAACCCAACCCAATATTTTAAAAATTTATTATTATTATTATTATTGTGTCTATTTGGATTTGGGGGCCAGACAGTACTTAAATTGGGTTGAATTGATGATAAATCGTTCAAAATAATGTTGGGTTTGCGTCAAAGAAACCCTACTCAACATTTTAAATAGATTTTTATTTATTATTATTTTTCGTCAATTTAATTTGAGTTTGGTGGCTGAAGGTTGCTAAAGGTTGGATTGGAATTACGATAAATTGTTGAAAATAAAATTGGGTTTGCGCCAAACAAACCCATTATTTTAAATAGACTTTTATTCATTATTATTTTTCGTCAATTTAGTTTTGGGTTTGGAGGTTAGAGACTACTTGGGTTGGGTTGAATTTACGAGAAATTGTTCAAAATAATGTCGAGTTCGCGTCTAACAAACCCAATTCAATGACTTTTATTTATTATTATTTTTTGTCAATTTAGATTTGGGATTCGTAAACCCAAAACCAACCATCCACATATACCTTATGGCGCAAACGGATTTCGGTTTACGTTACACAAAAAGCAAAATTTTGCAATGTTTTATATTTTTTGAAAATGTATTATTTATTTACCTTTTTTTTTTTTTTTGAAAAATTTTACCTTTTTTTGACAGCTTTGATAGCTTTTAAATCAAAGCCGGTGAAAATTAAATTCAGCCTCCTTAACTTCGCGATCGGAAGAAATAAATGGGAAAAGTCTCGATCGCCTTACCCTAAACCCGACCCTGCACGTTTTGACATTTTGCGTCGAACCTTCGAAAACGCCGACGAATCGAACTGCGACGTTCTTCCACGGATTACAAACAAAAATTAATGCAAATGAGTCGCGAGGCTTTAGGGAACGAAGGCTTTCGCGAACGAAAATTATTTTGTATTTTTTGTACATTTTCCTTTTTTTTTTGACAATTTTTTCCTTTTTTTTGGTAGTTTTGATTATCTTTAAATCAAAGCCGGCGAAGATAAAATTCAGCCCCCCTTTAACTCAGCGATCGGAACAAAAATATGGGGAAAGGTCTCGATCGCCTTACCCTAAACCCGACCCTGCACGTTTTGACATTTTGCGTCGAACCTTCGAAAAGGCCGACGAATCGAACTGCGACGTTCTTCCACGGATTACAAACAAAAATTAATGCAAATGAGTCGCGAGGATTTAGGGAACGAAGGCTTTCGCGAACGAAAATTATTTTGTATTTTTTGTACTATCATTGACAGAGTAAATGTCGTACCAATAAAACCGAAACGCACGTCGAAAATAACGACAAATGTCTTCCTCGCATCATGCTGACCGTATTTGAGAAGCAGGTACGTGACCCGTTGCATTCGATAATATTTTACGGTATATATTACTACAGCACAGAGATGAGAGCAAAATTTA